>CAUYRH010063405.1:0-16296 GCA_963574655.1 Perodicticus potto | reverse complement strand
AAAATAATGTATATATTGGCAATAATCTCATTTAAAATGTATGAATAAAAATATGTATAAGTAACATCATAAGAATTAGTAATTCAATAATTCAACTCCTAAGTTAGATACAGAAGAAATTTGTATGTTTGTTACTGTTGCGTTTATTGCAACAAAAGTTAATGAAAGAAGAGTGTGCTTTTTGTATTTGCTGTGTGAGCATTTTGTAAAACATCGAAAATGGTTTGAGATGATTTATTTTATATCATTTGTTTTCCTCATTCTAAAAAGTTAAATAAAATGTTTGATTCAGTGCTCCTAAAAAAAAAAAAGAAAGAAAGAAAATGTCAACCCTAGTTGCCTGAGGTTGGGGTGGGGAAGTGGTTACTGCAGGAATGGAGGGGCGAGGGGCAGGAGTCTCCTGCATAGGCTGTCCTGCGCCTTAACCTTGAGTGTGGCACTGGCTACCCAAGCTTTCCTTGGAGCCTGCCTGTTTGCTGAGCCTTGTGCTAATTTGGATGTGGGGGAGGGGCGTTTTTAAATTGGCCAGAATGATCTTCTGCTATTTAGGAGTCCTGACTGGCCCAAAGATTAGGGCTAAAACATGGTTTAGACATGGTATAAGAGGAAGCGTTAGGTTAAGTGGTTAAGTCACTCCAAAATCTACCAAATCTCTGCCTTTTTCTTCTTGCTTCTCTTACCTTAACAGACATTTGTCTGGCACCTACTGTGTATGTGGTTTTATATTAAGAACAGGAATATAAGGCCGGGTGCTGTGACTCATGCCCGTAATCCTAGCACTCTGGGAGGCCTAGGTGGGTAGATTGTCTGAGCTCAGGAGCTCGAGCCCAGCCTGAGCAAGTGCAAGACCCCATCTCTAAAAACGGTTTGGCTTTGTGGCAGGTATCTGTAGTCCCAGCTACTCCGGAGGTTGAGGCAAGAGGATCGCTCAAACTCAAGAGTTTGATGTTGGTGTGAACTCTGACACCACAGCACTCTACCAAGGGTAACAAAGTGAAATTCTGTCTCAAAAAAATAAAAGCATAGGAATACAAAGGGGTTTAAATTCCAGTCCCTGTGCTCAAGGAGATAAAGTCTAGTTGGGACATAGACAAATGACCACTGAGAGAAATTATATAGAACACACCTAGAAGATAAAGAATTAATTTCCTTTGTTCATAAGGAAATCCAGCAAATTAGTAAAAGGCAAACAAAGCAACTTTTAAATGGGTAAAGGGCATAGATGACAGAAGAGGAAAGACTGGCTTTTACACATATGAAAATCTTAATCTCATTCACACCAGAAACAAAACCTGCAACAAAACAGTTTTGTTTTTTGTTTTTTTTATAGAGACAGAGTCTCACTTTATTGTTCTTGGTAGAGTGCTGTGTCATCACAGCTCACAGCAACCTCCAACTCCTGGGCTTAGGTGGTTCTCTTGCCTCAGCCTCCCAAGTAGCTGGGACTACAGGCACCCACCACAACACCTGGCCATTTTTTTGTTGCAATTTGGCCAGGGCCAGGTTCAAACCTGCCACCCTCGGTATATGGGGCCAGCGCCCTACCCACTGAGTCACAGGCGCTGCCCACAAAATAGTTTTGTTTCACTTAATGAATGATTGACAAAGACCAAAAAGCTTAATACATTGTATAGGCAAGACTGTGCTCACAGGCATTTTTATAAATTTATAGTGGTAAGGTAGGTAATTTGGTATAACTTCTAAATAGAGCAAGATAAGGTGCATCAAAATTGAAGGTGCTTAACCTTTGACCCAGCGAGTCTAAGAATGTATGGTTGCACATACTAGGAAGGAGGATCTACAAGAGTTGCAATATTCTTTTTAATAGCAAAAGATTGGAAACAGGCTCAGCATCTGAAGCTCAGTGGTTAGGGTGCTGGCCACATACACCAAGGCTGGCGGGTTCAAACCCGGAATGGGCCTGCTAAATAACAATGACAACTGCTACAAAATCAACAACAACAAGAAATACCCAGGCATTGTTTCAGGAGCCTATAGTCCCAACTACTTGGGAAGCTGAGGCAAGAGAATTATTTAAGTCCAAAAGTCTGAGGCTGCTGTGAGCTGTGACACCACTGGCACTCTACTGAGGACAACATAATGAGACTCTGTCTCAAAAAAAAAAAGATCGGAAACAATCTACCCATTAACAGCAGACTGGTTAAATAAATAATGGCACCATACAATGGAATATTGCCACCAAAAAGAATGAGGCATAGCTATAGTTACTGACATGGACCATCTTCCAGATTTCTTGTTATGTGAAAAAACAAGGTGTAGAACAAGGTGTGTATTAAATGTGTATATCCACAGTCATACAGGTGGAGTATTCTTTTTTTTTTTTTTTTTAGACAGAGTTTCACTATGTTGCCCTCAGTAAAGTGCAATGGCATCACAGCTCACAGCAACATCAAACTCTTGGGCTTAGAGGTTATGTGATCCTCTTGCTTCAGCCTCCCAAGTAGCTGGGACTACAGGCGCCCATCACAACTCCTGGCTATTTTTTTTGCACCACCCCCCCAGGCCGGGCTAGAACAGGCCAGCCTTGATGTATGTGGTGGGCACCCTAACCACTGAGCTACGGGCACCGCCCACAGGTGAAGTATTCTTAATCCAAAAATCCACAATCTGAAATGCTCCAAAATCGGAAATTTTTGAGCACTGACATAACACCACAATTGGAAAATTCCACACCTGATCTCCTCTACACAAAATTGTTTCCTGAAAAAAATTATTTAAAATACTGTATAAAATTACCTTTACACTATATATAAGGTATATATGAAATATAAATGAATTTCATGTTTAGACTTGGGTCCCATCCTCAAGATTTCTCATTGTGTATATGTAAACATTCCCAAATCCAAAACACTTCTGGTCCTAAACATTTCAGATAAGGAATACTCAACCCATATACATGCAGAAGTCTCTGCAAGGAGCCAGGAGCAGTGGCTCATGCCTTTAATCCCAGCACTTGGGAGACCGAGGCAGGTGGATTGCCTGAGCTCAGGTTCAAGACCAGCCTGAGCCAGAGGGAGACCTCGTCTCTAAAAATAGCCGGGTGTTGTGGTGGGCACCTGTAGTCCCAGCCACTCGGGAGGCTGAGGCAAGAGAATCACTTGAGCCCAAGAGTTAGAGGTTGCTGTGAGCTATGACACCATGACACTCTACTGAGGGTACTCAAGTGAGATTCTGTCTCAAAAAAGAAAAAAATTCTCTGGAAGGAAACACTAACAAAAAAGTTAACAGTGGTAGCTGCCAAGAAGGGGACAAGATGAAGGAGATATTTTCCTTGTTCATATATCTCTTTGGTATCTTTTGAATTCTGAAGCTTGTACACATAATAACTGTTCAAACACATACATAATTTTTGAAAATCTAGTTGAGGAACTAAGACATCAATAAGAAGCCAAGTGCTACTGTACCAAGGCAGCCCATGTCAAGTGCCAAACAAGTACTAGAGACAGAGTAGGTGGCTCGGTGCCCGTAAGTAGCCCAGTGAGTAGGGCGCTAGCCACATACACCAAAGTTGGTGGGTTTGAGCCTAGCGCAGGCCTGCTAAACAACAATGACAACTGCAACCAAAAAATAGCCGAGCATTGTGGTGGGTGGCTGTAGTCCCAGCTACTTGGGAGGCTGAGGCAAGAGAATCACTTAAGCCCAAGAGTTTGAGGTTGCTGTGAGCTGTGACACCATGGCACTCTACTGAGGGTGACATAGTGAGACTCTGTCTCAAAAAAAAAAAAAAAAAGGAGAGAGAAAAAGAGTAGGTGCAGGGGGAGGTGGCATTCCAGAAGGAGGGAATGGTGAGAACATAGCCTTGGAGGCAGGCATGTTCCTGAAAAATCAGAGGCCAGGGAATGAATTTATTGGGTGGAATTTAAGGCAGTCTCTGTGTCTGCCTTCAGGAGGTAATTTTACCCTGGCTTTAGGAGCATCAGGGATGAAAGCATTCCCCTTCACTGAGGAGTCCCCAGAAGCCAGGCTAGTTGGTGTTCTCTGATGCCCAGGAAGTCTGGGTTGCCACCTCCCCACACCCACACCCAGTCCAACCCAGGCCTGCCAGGGCCTGCTATCAGGGTTACTAGCTGGAAGGCCTCAGAGGTCTGAGAGGAGGTGACCAGCCACCTAGGGTGGGCTGACTGGTTCAGCAGACAAAAGAGGACAGAGGGCAGGATACCCAGCCATACTGGCAGGGAAAGACTCCACCTCCATCTCAGCCCTCCATCCTGGCTTGTTCCAGGCCTTCACCCCACCTCCTATGAGTTGTTGAGGGATACTTTCTAAAGAGCACTGATAGCCCCCAAACCAGCCCCCAAAGAAGGCTCTGCCTCTATTCAGACCCAGAAGCTGGAGCCATTCGCCCACCTGATGCCTTCTACCCAGAGTCTAGCCAAGGCACCATGAAGAGTTACCCACTCCCTGCCCTCGAGGTACTTGAGTCATAGTCTGGGCACTGGAAACCTGGCAGGTCTGGAAGAGGTGGCGTCAGTGTGGTGTCTAGAACACTATGGGCAAGAAATGAAGGCATCTGAGGAAAAGGGTAGGTAGCAGCATAAACTCTGGCCAGGCTGGTCTGGGTTTAAACCCTAACTCCTCCATTTTTTAGCCGAGTAACTTTGGACAAGTCACATAACTTCATTGAGCCTCAGTCCGCACATCTGTAAAATAGGCGTTCATTTATGGGCAGTGCCTGTGGCTCAGTGGGTAGGGCACCGGCCCCATATACCAAGGGTGACGGATTCGAACCCAGCCCTGGCCAAACTGTAACAAAAAAATAGCCAGGCGTTGTGGCAGGCGCCTGTAGTCCCAGCTACTCAGGAGGCTGAGGCAAGAGAATTGCTTAAGCCCAAGCGTTTGAGGTTGCCGTGAGCTGTGATGGCACAGCCCTTTACTGAGGGCTATAAAATGAGACTCTGTCTCTAAAGACAACATTTGGGTCACTGAGACTAAAACACAGAAAACAGACCCAGGCTTTGTTCCTGTGGGCTTCATTCCAGAATAATTCAGAATAGTACAAAATAATATCTGTACAGTCCTCAGGATAAACATCACATGGACACAGGGTCCAGCACATGTTAGATGCTCAGTAAATGATAACTACTTCTTGTAATTTAAAGGGCTTCCAAACTAACCATTCTTCCTTTCCCAAATTTGAAACCAGTAGAGAGAACTCAGATAGATAGAAATGACTTTCACAGTCATTTTAGTGAAAAAACAAAAGAAGAATTAGAAGATACAGCTGAACTATTCAATCAAAATAGGTTTCTATTTTTTTTTTTGCAGTTTTTGGCCAAGGCTGGGTATGAACCCGCCACCTCTGGCATATGGGTCCGGCACCCTACTCACTGAGCCACAGGCGCCGCCTAGGTTTCTATTTTTTAAGATGAAATTTTTTTTTAACACTTTTTATTTGCAGTTTTTGGCTGGGGCCGGGTTCGAACCCACCACTTCCGGTATATGGGGCCGGCACCCTTCTCCTTTGAGCCACAGGCGCCGCCCATTTTTAAGATGAATTTTTTAATTTATTTTTTTATTTCAGATTAATATGAAGGCATAGATAAGTAGTTTATGTTGTTTGAGTTTGTTAGGTAAAGTCCAAATTGTAGTTGTGTCCCTCAACCAGAAGGGAGGTGTGCCATATACCCTTACATTGTGCCTGTTAGGTAAGAGCGCACCAATCCTCTCCCTCCCTCCCCTCTCCAACCCACTTGAGTTTAATTGTGTTTTTCCTTGTATAGGAGTGTATTTGTCTGTCTACTGGTTTCATTTTAGTACTGAGTACATAGGACACTTGCTTTTCCATTCTTGTGATACTTTACTAAGTAGAATGTTCTTAGGTTAATAAAAAAAGATGTCAAAATCTCCACTTTTTATAGCTGAATAGTATTCCATGGTATACATATACCACAGTTTATTAATCCAAAATGGGCTTCTAAATACACCCACTGAATTACATTACCCCACTCCCACCACACACATACACAACTACAGTCCTCTCCCTTCCTAGGACAGAGCCTCCCCTAAAAGCTTGAACCTCAAAGAAGAGTTGAGGATACTTCCTCTTTCTGGGGAAATAATTACAGGAGAAGGGAGCAAGCTGCAGAGCCAGGCATGCCTGTTCCGTCTTCTTCTCTAAAACCCCCGCTGTCCTGTGACTTCCAGTCCATTCTCTACTTACTACAAAGTAATTACTGGGAAGAGTGACAGGGACAGGAGATGGGGTCAGAGAGGAAGGAAACGAGTCACTCCATTTCTATTTTTATCTCCCACAGGTTTTGAGTGGCTCCCCAGTACTGGGCCCAGTGCAGGTAAATGGGGTGACTTGCCTGTTCTCTGAGATCCTTTCCCCACCTTCGCTGCTCTATCCTGGTGGACTGCTCACCCTTCGCCCTGGGTCCACCTGCTGTCTTGTTGCTATTTAGAGGCAGCAGATACAAACCACTGGCTGAAGACTGAGGGTGGGATGGAGGGAGAACTCCCTTGTAAAACCAGTGGCTTCTCATGGCTCTGAATCCTGCCAATTTCATGCCTTCCAAGGTCCCACCTGCTCCTTCTGGATAGCTCTGCTGTGGTTCTGGCTCCTACCTGGTGGTCCCAGCTCCAAGGCTCTGGCATCACATCTCATCCTTTGGCTTCTCCAGCCAAAGGGTGACAATAGCTTCCTGCCATTTCTAACTTTGGGGTTGCTTTCCCAGCATCCAGACTTGAGAAGTGACACTAAGGCTGGGGAAAGGAGACTGCAAGAGGGACAGAGCTGCGGGAGACATCGAGAACTGACTCTCTTCTGGGGTAGCGTGTGATAGGGATTGCCCTGGTTCTAGCACCTGCAATGGTTAAACCATCTCCCCCATCCCAGCAGGGGCTGTAGAAAGTCCATAGGATAGGATTTCAGGGCTACCATCATTTGGAAGTGGGATCTTGAATTTGTTCTTGCATAACAATGTAGAATTGAAAAAAGGACAAGTATCTTCATCAGAAAGTGGTGAGTGTTGATGGAGATTACTGGGATGTAAGCCCCTAACCCCCATTTGTTGCTGCCACTGTGACACTGTTTTGCTTCAATGTCAGCCACTACTATTACCCTGCCTGAATGTGTTTTCAAGAAATGGCTTGGGCTTGGCGCCTGTGGCTCAATGGACTAAGGCGCCAGCCACGTACACCTGAGCTGGCGGGTTCAAATCCAGTCTGGACCCGCCAAACAACGACGGCTGCAACCAAAAAAAATGGCTGGGCATTGTGGCGGGCGCCTATAGTCCCAGCTACTTGGGAGGCAGAGGCAGAGACTCACTTGAGCCCAGGAATTGGAAGTTGCTGTGAGCTGTGATGCCACGGCACTCTATCCAGGGTGACAGCTTGAGGCTCTGTCTCAAACAAAAAAAAAAAAAAAGAAAGAAAGAAATGGGATGGGATGTGGGGTGGCTTTGGAACTCAGGGCTGAGTGACAGGGCTTCTGTGCATTTGGAGTTACAATTGGCTACAGCAACTAGGAGGGCATAACCACAGGCTTCAGTGCCCTCCAGTTACAGAGCAGGTCTTACTGTGGTACTCGAGGACACAGCCATGGCAGGGGCTGATCAAAACCCTGCCTGGGGCACTTGTTTTTCAGCCCCAGTTTCACTAAAGAAGGTGTTGAAGGAGTTGTCCCCTACCCTAAAAGTCTTGTCTCTGGGCATCTGCCCATCTGCCCATTGAATCCCATGTTCCAAGCAGTAGAGCTCCCAGCAGGCTGTGCCAATCTGCACTCTGGCCTGCCCCATGTGGACTGAGATACACTCACGCTGAGCAGGCACAGGGCACAGAACAGCCTTGGCAGAGACAAGCCTATCATGCCCACACACGGTTCCTGCCTGCCTTCCTTGAGTGATTCTCTGGCTGAGGGACAAGGTTCCTGGTCTCTGCTCTCCTTGCCCTACCTCTCACATCTAAGCATTTACTGGTGGCATGGAGGACCAACAGGCTTTGGCTTTAGGGGCTGAGCCAAAACCCAATGGGACAGCAGAAAAGTGTAGGCAGTTCTAAGATTATAGAGACTTGCTCAGTGACTAAGCATCTTCACAAGGAGCATTGAGGGGATTGAATGGACCTAGTAGAGCACAATGAACCTAGCAGAGCACAGCCACCTATGTTCAGAAAGAAATTAGGAGCCATTGGTAGGAAAGCAAAGGCAAATATTATAAAGATGTGGCTGGATGCTGTGGCTCACAGACATAATCCTAACGCTTTGAGATGCTGAGGCGGGAAGATTGCTTGAGGCTAGGAGTTCAAGACCTGCACCTACAAAAAATAGAGAACTTGGCTGGGCATGGTGGCACACACCTATAGTCCTGGCTACTCAGAAGGCTGAGGTGGGAGAATGGCTTCAGGCCAGGAATTGGAGGTTGCAGTGAGCTATAATGATGCTACTGCAATCCAGCCTGGGCCACAGAATGAGACCCACCTGTGTCTCTAAAACAAAGACAAATAAAAAAGATAAAGAAAATATGAGAAAATATTAAATTGGAATTGGAATAATGGTTCTCTTTGGCTGGGGAGGATGGTTAAAGCAATTGGAAAGGGATTCTGTTTCTCAAGCTTTGTAGATGCTGTTTGTTACATTATTTTTTTATGCCTTTTGCATGTTTGAAATACCTGTATGTCATAATTTTTTTTTTTAGATTTTTTTTTAGAGAAAGAGTCTCACTTTATTGCCCTCAGTAGAGTGCTGTGGCGTCACAGCTCACAGCAACCTCCAGCTCTTGGGCTTAGGTGATTTTCATGCCTTAGCCTCTCCAGTAACTGGGACTACAGGCGCCCGCCACAACGCCCAGCTATTTTTTTGTTACAATTTGCCTGGGGCGGGGTTCAAATCTGCCACCCTCGGTATATGGGGCTGGTGTCCTACTCACTGAGCCACAGGCACTGCCCAAGTATGTCATAATTTTTTATTGAGGCTATTTTCTCCATAAATGTTTCATACACTTCACTGACTTTTTTATGACACAAAGGCCTTGACTTCTTATGATTTTTAGATGACTAGGATTGATCCATTAAATAATCTATATTCTACCTCTATTACTTCGCTTTTTGTCTTGATCATGAGCTTTAACCTCATTGTTGATGTTCTCCCCTGTGAAATGTGGGCAATAATATAGTAAGAGTACCTTCTACAAAGTCTATGAGGATTGATGAAAGAATGCATGAAAAGCGCCCAGCCCACTGCCTGGTGAGTGCGTACTAGGGTACACCATACATGTCAGGTTTCTCTACCAACTTCCCACCCCAAACCCTGGTGTCATAGTAAGAGAAAGTAATGAGTAGAGCTGGGAGAAATTTAGGAACTCAAGGACTTGAGAAATTCCAGATCCAGAAGGGAAAGCTAACTCAACTCACCAATTACCTAGCAAGGCCACTGCTAGCTGCTGCACCTCTGAGCTACCCAGGCCACAAAGCCAGACATCATTCTGGCCCCTCAGAATGCTGGTCTACACAAGGGGTCCATGGCATCCTAGGGAAGAATGCTTCATACTGTGGAGTAGCAGAGTTGGGGTGAAGAACTTAGCCTCTGGAGTCACACAGACTTAGCCTCAAATTCTCATCCCTCTATAACCTGGGACAAGTTACTATACCTCAGCTTCCCTAGAGTCTTTTTCTTGACTGTAGAAATAGAATAATCTCATACCCAGCAGACCTTGTTGTTACATTGTTTAGCTCCCATTTATTAAGCACTAATTAGGAGTCAGACACTGTGCTCCCCATTCACTTACATTATCTCATTTAATCTTTAAAATAATCCCCTTTGGTAGGTGCTTTTGTTACCCCCATTTCACAGATGAGGAAACTGACCCTCAGAGAGTTTGAGCAGCTTGCTCAAGATCATGAACACAACCAAGAACATTCACAACAGGAACAGCCTGGCACCAGCCATGTTCTTAACCACTCTTCTCTTCTATCCTGCCCAGTGAGGAGACAGATAAAAGGTATCAGAGAGCCTTGAACACAGCCAGCTCTCCATGATGGGAGCAGGTCCCTCTCCCTCCTCACCTGCTCCCATACTAATCTGTAACTGGAAGGAGGGATGAGGCAAAGCTGTAGCAGATGGGCAGTGCTAAGGGAGAAGCCAGAGGGTAACAGCCTCCATGCAGGACGTGTCACCAGAGCTGAGAGGTGGACCAGAGCCCATGGCTGAATCTGTGGCAGGGCCCAGAGTTTGGAGATTCAGCCAGTACAGCCAAGTGGCTCCCCATCCTGCTCCAGTCCTGCTTACCCCACACTCCTGCCCCTAAACTCAGAGCCCTGCTGCACATACTGATTACAATCAACCTTCCCTCCCACATCTGCTGAGCATGCCCCCCACACTGGCACACCCAGGGGCCACACTCACATCTGAAGTCTCTTTCTCCTCACCACCTCACCACACACTGTACCCCATGAGCATCTGGATTCCCAAGGTTCCCCATTCACGAGACATCTTAGACATCTTGGGCCCACTGTGACCCCCTGTGCCTACTCAGCCCTCAACTTCTGCTCACCATGCTGGATAGATGGGGACTGTCTGGGGACCTCTATCTTCTGTCTACTACTCCCATGGCCTCCTTTTACTCTCTGGTCAGCTCACAGCCCTAGAAGGGGAGGCCTGTTGACTCAGTTACAGATTAGCATGAAATGGGAGCCGAGTGGCGCGGGCAGAGGAGCAACCAGGGTTAGTAACCCCCAACCCACGTCCCCAGGCCCCAGGACACATACGATCTATTATCAGTCATGTATATCATTTCCTGATGGCACAGCCTCTACATCACAGATGGAAAAGGATTTAGAAATCAAGGCTCCTCTGCTCTAGCCCTGCTGCCACCCCCTGGGCTGGAAGTGGAGTGTGGATGGGGCTGAGAAAGCATCTGCAGTGATCCAGAAATAATGAGTCCTTGGGCCAGAGATCAAGCCTCAGGCATTCTGGGTGGAAACTCCAAATGTCCTGGAACATAGGGAAGCAGAGCTTGGTTTTAGCCCTGCCTGTAATACCTACTAGCACTTTACTTCTTTTTGTCTCAGTTTTCTCATCTGTAGAATAGGGAGAGGTAGTGTTTTGAGGATCAGACAAAGTAAAAAAGTCCAGAATTGCTGTTGCTGTCGACTGGCAAAGCAAGAGTATGGGCAGGGTCTCAAGACTATTCTTTTTTTTTTTTTGTAGAGACAGAGTTTCACCTTATAGCCCATGGTAGAGTGCCATGGCATCACACAGCTCACAGCAACCTCCAACACCTGGGTATAGGCGATTCCTTTGCCTCAGCCTCCTGAGTAGCTGGGACTACAGGCACCCACCACAACGCCCAGCTATTTTTGTTGTTGTTGCAGTTTGGCTGGGGCCGAGTTTGAACCCGCCACCCTCAGTATATAGGGCCGGCGCCCGGCCCACTGAGCCACAGGTGCTGCCCTCAAGACTATTCTTAAATTTCTCCCCTAGTCCACTGCTTCTCTAGCCTGGCCTTATGTCTCTATTACGTCACCACAGGAGTCTCCCTATTGCCTTAGCCAAAAGTCTGAAATGAAAATGTGAATCTCTAACATCTGTATCATGCTTTATGGTCCTGAAGGCACCTTCACTCTTTTGAGTACCTCTACAAGTGTGTGAGGTAGGCAAGGCAGAGTCTCCCTTTACTAAGATGGAGAAAAGGAAATTCAAGTTTCTGGTATACTGCCCAGTGTCACATGGGGGTTAATTTAGTGGTGGAATTAAGATTCATCTGGGACTCTTTTGCACTCATTGTTCACTGTCCCACAGCCCCTCCTGTGTCTTTATCTCTTTCCTCCCAATCTTCAATGCTATGGCCAGTTAGGGTCACTCCCTTGCATATCCTCAATTCTCCTGCCTGCCTCTAGCTTCAGCATCCTTGTTGGACTGAACCACAACCCTAGTCAAATTCATTTCTTCAGCATCTCCGTGCTTACATTCATCAGTTGAACAGTGGCTATAGAAAACCCCAGAAGCATGCTGACTGATCTTCCAAAGGCATGACCACTAACCTCAAATAGACCCTAAGGCTGCTTAGGGAACCATAGTACAGTAGTCTCTCCTAACCCACAGTTTCTCTTCCCATGGTTTCAGTGACCCTTTGTCAACCACGATCCAAAAATACTAAAAGGGAAATCCCAGAAGTACACAATTCATAAGTTTTAAAATGCATGCTATTCTGAGGAATGTGATGAAATCTTATGCCATTCTACCCAATTTCTCCTGGGACCTCCCTTTGTCTGGCATGGGCCCATGGAGGCCAACACAGAGGACAAACACCACCAAACAAATGCAGTGGTCCCCCTTATCTTCAGTACAGTACAATATGAACTTTTTTTTTTTTTTTGAGATAGAGTCTCATTTTGTCACCCTCAGTATAATGCCATAGCACCATAGCTCATAGCAACCTCTTGGCTAAAGCAATTCTCTTGCCTCAGCCTCCCAAGTAGTTGGGACTACAAGCGCCCACCAAAATGCCCAGCTGTTTTTAGAGATGGGGTCTTGCTCTTGCTCAGGCTGGTCTTGAACTTGTGAGCTCAAGCAATCTACCTGCTTCAGCCTCCCAGAATGCTAGGATTAGAGGCATGAGCCACCGTGCCCGGCCCAAATCTGACATTATTAGCAGGTTTTATTATATTGGCTAGAATGCTCTAATTCATGAAAGCTTTTATTTATTTATTTATTTATTTATTTATTTATTTATTTATTTATTTATTTATTTATTTATTTTGTTGTTGTTGCAGTTTGGCCAGGGTTGGTTTCGAACCCGCCACCCTGGGTACATGGGGCCAGCACCCCATTCACTGAGCCACAGGCACCACCCTCATGAAAGCTTTTGAGAAAATAAATCTTCAACTCCTGACCCCTTAAAAAAAGTATGTTGAATTAGAAGGAAATAAAAAATATAAGTAATGATCTAGACAGACACAAAACAGCACGCTTTAGTTCCTCCCATATCCCCAACTGCTATCTGGTGATAAAGAATTCTCAGAAAACAAAATGTTTTAAGAATTCATCAGGTAGAAAGAATCTCGCCAGTGGAAAGAACCCTGATCTTGTGCCTCTGCTCATTCTTTGCAGACCATTTTTGAATTCCTAAGGTATAATTATACATTGCACATGCGTTTGTGAGATAAGATAAACATAATGCTTATAACCCACAAGTCAGGCTTAAAGGTTTCTAAATACTGTGTGCGGTGCTAGAAACTTTATGTTGTATCAAGTCAGGATCAATATTAAGCGACTGAACTCTTAATGAATTATTATAGATAAAAATTTACTGAAAACCAATATGAAAATCTGTCCCAGAAAAACACAAGAGTAATGTGTGATTTTCTTGATTTAAGATGTTCAGGCTCGGCGCCTGTGGCTCAACAGGCTAAGGCGCCAGCCATGTACACCTGAGCTCACGGGTTCGAATCCAGCCCGGACCCGCCAAACAACAATGGTGGCTGCAACCAAAAAATGGCCAGGCGTTGTGGCGGGCACCTGTAGTCCCAGCTACTTGGGAGGTAGAGGCAGGAGACTCGCTTGAGCCCAGAAATTGGAGGTTGCTGTGAGCTGTGATGCCACAGCACTCTACCCAGGGTGATAGCTTGAGGCTCTGTCTCAAAAAAAAAAAATAATAAAAAGAAAAAGATGTTCAAAAGTTGTGTTTTTGTTTATTTAAAAAAGCTCTACACAGGGGAGACTTCCAACTTGGGTCTTTCCCATTTGCCAGAAGCTCTGGTGCTTTTTAGTCCATCTGTATTCCTTTCCATCTAATTAAATACTATCTTACCACTGGAAAAATAAAAAAATTAAAAATAAAAAAGCTCTACACAGTGTTCAAATATATATAAGAAGCCTTTTGGGGGCCTGGTGTGGTGACTCATGCCTGTGATCTTTGCACTCTGGGAGGCCAAGGCAGGAAGATTGATTGAGCTCAGGACTTCAAGACATGCCTGAGCAAGAGTGAGACCCGTCTCAACTAAAAATAGAAAAATTGTAGTGAGTGCCTGTAGTTCCAATTACTCAGGAGGCTGAACAGGATCCCTTGGACCCAGGAGTTTGAGGTTGCTGTGAGCTAGGCTGATGCCATGGCACCCTAGCCTGGGCAACAGAGTGAGACTCTGTCTCAAAAAGGAAAAAAAAAAAAAGGCTCCATGCCTGTAGCTCAAGTGGCTAGGGGGCCAGCCACATACACTGGAGCTGGCGGGTTCCAATCCAGCCTGGGCCTGCCAAACAACAATGACAACTACAACCAAAAAATAGCCAGGTGTTGTGGTGAGGGTCTGTAGTCCCAGCTTCTTGGAAGGCTGAGGCAAGATAATCACTTAAACCCAAGAGTTGGAGGCTGCTGTGAGCTGTGATGCCATGGCACTCTACCCAGGGAGACAGCTTGAGACTCTATCTCAAAAAAAAAAAAAAAAAAAAGAAGCACTTTTGTTTTGTGTGTGCTGACTATATTATGACAATTCTAGCTAATTTATGAAGGATTAAGGATACACATCTTCATCAGCATATACGAGAAATAAAGTCTGAAAAAGGCAATTTCTTGGTATAGAAAGGACTGTATTGGGGGATGTACTTTAGAGGAATAGGCACTAATTCTAGGTTTATAGCCAAGGAGTGGAAGACAGCAGGCGATGCTTCAGCTTCTTCTAGATTTTGAATATTGAATAATTTAATATCACTCAAATGTGATATCTATATTTGTATTTTCTTTCTTTTTGCAGCAAATTTATCTCTCCTGACACAGGCAGGCCCGAGAATGGCTTTATTATAAGCACGATGAAGGGTTTTAAGTAAGCATTGGTGCCTAGCTGTGTTCTAGAGACATGACTCCAGCTGCTGTGTAGAGAATGCATGCTAGGTGTTCAAGAATAGATGCAGGAAGCTAGGCAGAGGCCACTGCAGGCATCCAGGAATGAGGAGATGGTAGCAGGGATGGCAAGAAGTATCTTGGTCACTGGCCAGCTGCAGTGGCTCATGCCTGTAATCCTAGCACTCTGGGAGGCCAAAGTGGGTGGATTGCTTGGGCTCACAAGTTCAAGACCAACCTGAGCAAAAATGAGACCCTGTCTCTACTAAAAAAGAAAAAAAGAAAAACTGAGGCAAGAAGACTGGCCAGGTACAGTGTCTCATGCCTGTAATCCCAGCACTTGGGAAGCTAAGGTAGGTGGACTGCTCGACTTCACAGGTTTGAGACCAGCCTGAGCCAGAGTGAGACTTCATCTCTAAAAATAGCTGGGTGTTGTGGTGGGAGCCTGGAGTCCCAGCTACTTGGGAAACTGAAGCAAGAGAATTGCTTAAGCCCAAGAGTTTGAGGTTGCTGTGAGTTGTGACATCACAGCACTCTACCGAGGGTAACAAAGTGAAACTCTGTCTCAAAAAAAAAAAAAAAATTAAGAAGATCACTTAAGCCAAAGAGTTGGAGGTTGCTATGAGCTATGACATCATGGCACTCTATGTAGGGCAACAGCTTGCGCCTCTGTCTCAAAAAAAAAGATAGATAGATAAATAAATAAAGGAAGTATCTTGGTCAGTAGTAAAGCAGAAGATATGCTAATATGAGCCGTGGCAGAGTTCTCCACGTGCACAAAGAGCTAAAATCAAGGTGTTGCCAGGGTAACCTTCTTTCTGGAAATTCTTTTCTTTTTTTTGTTTTTTAAGGCAGAGTCTCACTTTGTCACCCTTGGTAGAGTGCTGTGGCGTTACAGCTCACAGCAACTTCCAGCTCTTGAGCTTAGGCAATTCTCTTGCCTCAGCCTCCCAAGTAGCTGGGACTACAGGTATCCGCCACAATGCCCAGCTATTTTTTTTGTTGCAGTTTAGCCGGGGCCAGGCTTGAACTTGCCACCCTCGGTATATGGGGCCAGCACCCTACTCTCTGAGCCACAGGCGCCGCCCCTTCTGGAAATTCCAAAGGAGAATATATTCTTTGCCCTACTTCTGTTTTTTTTTGAGACAGAGCCTCAAGCTGTCACCCTGGATAGAGTGCTATGGCATCACAGCTCACAGCAACCTCCAATTCCTGGGCTCAAGCGAGTCTCTTGCCTCCACCTCCCAAGTAGCTGGAACTACAAGCACCCGCCACAACGCCCGGTCATTTTTTGGTTGCAGCCATCATTGTTGTTTGGCTGGCCTGAGCTGGATTCGAACCCACCAGCTCAGGTGTACATGGCTGGCACCTTAGCCCATTGAGCCACAGGTGCCTAGCCAATTTTTTTTTTTTTGGTTGTAGCCGTCATTGTTTTTTGACAGGCCCGGGCTGAATTTGAACCCGCCAGCTCAGGAGTACGTGGCTGGAGCCTTAGCCCGTTGAG
>CAUYRH010063404.1:0-20588 GCA_963574655.1 Perodicticus potto | reverse complement strand
GTATGAAGGCATTTGTACACTGCATTCAGTAAGTTCTGCCTGTGCCCTTCCAAGATGCACTGTAGATGTGGCCCCACCAATTACCTCCCTCAATCCCAACCTTCCCCCTTCCTTCTCTTCCCCTAATCTTGTGCTACAGTTGTGCATTGGCATATATTTTAAATAAATTCTTGGAAATATGATTGCTGGGTCAAAGGATATACACATTTCAAAATATTTTTAAAAAATAAATCCATTTAAAACTTAGCTTCGTATAACTTACAATTCACATAGATATTTCTAACCTTCACAGTTTAACAGATTGTTGTAGATGTTTATCTTTTCTCTCCAATGTTGTAGATGTTTATCTTTTCTCTCTAAGATAGTTTTTGACCAGAATTATACAGTTCTAGAATGTGAGGACAGAAAGGGACCTTAGTTTATCTTGTCTGATTCCCTTGGTTTTTTTTAAATTTAGATATAATTCACATTCAACATAAAATTTACCTTTTTGAAAGTATTTATTTCAGTGTTCTTTTTAGTATATTCACTGTGTTGTACAACCATTGTCACTATATACTTCCAGAACATTTCTGTCACCCCAGAAAGAAATCCTTTATCTATCAACAGTCAATCTCAATTCCTCCTTCCTCCCCTTCTCTTGTCAACTTCTTTCTTACGCTATGAATTTTGGTTTGGGGCATTTCATATAAACGATATCAAATGATGTGTGGCCTTTCGTGGCTTGCTTTTTTAACATTTTTATCTTTTTTTTTTTTTTTGAAACAGGATCTTGCTCTGTCACTTGGGTACAGTGCAGTGGTGTTGTCATCATATCTCACTGCAACCTCATACTCCTCAGCTCTAACAATCCTCCAGTCTCAGCCTCCCTCCCAAGTAGCTGGGACAATAAGCACATGCCACCATTCCTAACTAATTCTTCCATTTTTTGTAGAGACAGGGTCTTACTCTTGCTCAGGCTGGTCTCAAACTCCTAGCCTCAAGTGATCCTTCCATCTTGGCCTTCCAGAGTACTAGGATTAGCCATTTGTCTGTTGATAAATGGATGATTTGGATTGTTTCTATTTTTTGGATATTACAAATAAGCCTGCAGTGAATATTTGTGTATGAGCTTTTGTGTGAATAGGTATTTTCAGTTTTCTTGGGTATATAGCTAAGAGTAGAATATCTGGGTCATATAATAATTCCATATTTAACTTTTTTGAGAAATTTTCAAACTGTTTTCAAAGCAACTGCCCATTTTATATTCCCGCCAGCAATGGATGAGGGTTCCAGTTTCTCCACATTCTCACCAACACTTACTTTTTGCTTTTTTAAAATAGCCATTTTAGTGAATGTGAAATGGTATCTCATTTTTTTGTTTGTTTGGTTTTTTTTTTTTTTGAGACAGAGCCTCAAGCTGTCACCCTGGATAGAGTGCCATGGGATCACAGTTCACAGCAACCTCCAACTTCTGGGCTCAAGCGAGTCTCCTGCCTCTGCCTCCCAAGTAGCTGGGACTATAGGCGCCCGCCACAACACCCGGCCATTTTTTCTGGTTGTAGCCGTCATTGTTGTTTGGCGGGCCCGGGCTGGATTTGAACCCACCAGCTCAGGTGTACGTGGCTGGCGCCTTATCCCGTTGAGCCACAGGCGCCGAACCTGATCTCACTTCTTGAAGAGCTCCATCTCCAGGGGTTTGGGGGAAAAGAAAAATACCTATGAAAAAATGAATGGAGTCTACAAGAGGCATAGTGTGAGGTAGAGCAGAGGTTTACAGAAAGAAGTTATCTCAGGAGCCAAATTAAAAGGGGAAACCAATGGGCTGGGCTTCAGGCCTTTTACTTGCTATTAGCTGAATCAGTTCTGTTTTTATTAACCTTATATGGGATTCTACATGAGATCTCTTTTGAAAGGGGAGTTTTGCTAATGTTTAAAACAAACACAAAGGGGTTGAAAAATCAAAACTCCTACTTGAGAAGAAAGAACCAATGTTGACCTAGTTTCAAATCTCAGTTTTACTACCTCCTTAGCAGTATGACTTTGGACTCAACCCCTTAATTTTTGTGAGCTCCCATTCTCTCATCTGTAAGATGGGGGTGATGATAGCTTTTATTTCACTGAGCTGATGAAGTACCTGAGATGTATATAACATAGTATAATGCCTGGCATTACTTAGCACTGAATAAATCTTAGTTATTAAGAACAATAAGAAACCATTTTAGGCTGATGAGCAGAGATACGACATGAACAAAGTAGTATTTTAGTAAGATTTTATCTCAGTGGAAAATAGGGGCCGCTCGATAGGGAGAGATAGAAGCAGAGAATGCAGATGATGAAGGGCTGATTTAATGATTTAGAGATGAGGGGAGGGGGCTAGGATTAGAGGAGAAAAGTGGAGGGAAGAATGGGCTTTAATAGACTTGGAAGGACGTTGCAAGACTTAGTGACTGTCAGAATACCGAAGGCCTGAGAAGGGAACGTGTTTGAGAACCTGGATGATAGGATAGTGTTAACTCTAACTGTGAAAGGGAGTTGAAAATGCTAATCTTCATCAGATATTTTGTAAGTCAACTTTATTGAGGTATAATTTACATATAATAAAATAAAAACACTTTAGGAATATAATTTGAGTTTTGACAAATAAACACATCTGTGTAACAATTCTCCCAATTAAAATATGGAATGGAAAGTTACCTCCTACCTCTTTGCAGTAAATTCCCACTCCATTTACCAGGTTTTTAAGAGTATTTTCTCTATGGTTAGGTGTTGTGCCAGTTGTTGGAGCTCCAAGGGGATGAGTAAGGCATAGCCCCAGTCTTTGAGAAACTCACAGACCAGTCTAGAAAATAGATATATAAATTGGCCATTACAATACAAGTCATAAGTGCCACAAAAGGAACAAGTATTAGGTACATACAGGAGTAGCATGTAACCTATACTCTAAGGACCTGAAAAGGCTTCCTGGAAGAGGTGATGTACATGCTGAAACTTGAAGGATGAAAGGATTTAGCCAGTGGGGGTGGGGGTAAAGTAATAACAAGAAAGGGACACAAATTCATGCAGAGGGTACATCATGCCATGTCTAAGACGTGGGGTCTAGAGAGAGCTAGCATGCTTTAAGAACTGGAAGCAGCAGTTGAGTGTGACCAGAACTTCAGAAACTAGGGAAAGATAAGTGAGAAGGAGGACAGAGCCAGCTCATGAAGGAAGTTGTAAGCCATGTATACCTTGTGGGATTTTGTGAGACAGTTGAGATGTGTGCTAAGAAAAGGGTTGACATGATCAGATTTATCTTGTGAAAAGGGCACTCATTCTGGCTATTGTGTGGTGAATGGATAGGAAGGGGAATGACCAGTCTGGAGGCTCTAGTAGTAATTATAGGTTCAAGATGGTGGTAATAAGACCTAAGAAAGTAATAGTATAGCTAGAAGGAAATAAATTCCAGAGACATTTTTGAGGTGAAATCAGAGGTTGGTGATTTAACTGAATGTGAGTAAAGAGGAAGAAGGAAGATTTCAGGATGATGTTCAGCATTGATCAAGAGGGTCAGATTAGTTGGTATACTTTGTTCCACTTTAGCTGAAGATGTTACAATGGTGAGAGATAGGAACTAGAATTAAATCCAGGCACAATGAGAGATGTTCCAGCAAACCTTATATGAACATTATCAGAAGCAAAGGGAGATTTGGGGAAAATGCCAGCTAACTGGAGAGTTGAAACCATTAGTTTGAAAAACTCTCCAAGAATGAAAGATGAATGTAGGGAGGAAAATGGAAGTCAGGGGTAGGAGGCTATGGATACATGATTGCCCCTTCTGAGAGATACCCCTGCCACATAAACACACATACACACATACAACAACCTCAAGCAACATTAGTGGAGTATGACTCCATGGGACTTGTTACAATGGTTTAAAGTGTAACCAGCATTTCAGCATTCATCTGTTAGTTTTTATACCACATAAGTTAATGTAGAAATTGGGGCTTGGGGCCAGGGTATAGATATGAATTGATAAAGAAAGTGAGAATTATATGTAAATGTAGTAACTTAAAAGGTCTCTAAAAGAGTGAGGCAGTTCTGGAGTGATGAAGCCTCTGCACTGCCTACCTTTCTGGTGGGCTGCTGACCAGGGAGGAGGAAGGCCCTCCTGGTGGTACCTTTTTATCCTCCTGGGTTCTTAGACTGGTTTGAAGACAGCAGGGGGTGGGTGTGGAAGAAAGGGTCTCTGATGTCCTTGAATTTTTCACTCTTTGTTGCTCATTGGTATCTCTGCTCTGTCACAAGCAACCACTGTCATTCGTATACGAAAAGTCCTCTTTCTGGGTGGTAAGAACTTTTGGTTGTTGTCCCTTTGCTTTTAGTCTTTCACTGCCTCATAGAAGAGACTGGAAGTGCAACTTTAGGTTGGGGTAGTGCTCTGCTCCTGCAGAGCCAGGAGATGAAATTCATGGGACTTGAACCTTTACAAGGCTGAATTCTGGGCTTCCATTTCCTTCTTGAGTGTCTGCTGCACTGATTTACAGGGCCAGCTGCCCCAGACGAGATACTCTGACTTGACTTAGAGGAGCTTCACCCATGGCATAGAGTCCCTAGGACACTGGCCTTCCCTCCTCTGTTGCTTAGTATTTTCTCTCATTTGCTTGCTTGTACCTTTATGTTTTATGTCAGCACACAATTGACTTTTATTATTCAAATTAATTCTTCAGCTATAAAGGGGGTAGAGGAAGAGAACCTCTGGGTGTGGCCAGGAATCAGAACTCTCTGAGCAAGCTGTGAGTGATCTTTGTCCTAGATTTTCCAAAAGGCTCTGGAGATTCAGCTAGATGACTTTTCAAGTCCATAATTACGTGTCCCATTTTCTGCAGCCTGATGGTCCTTTCTCTGGCTATGTTTCCATGGTTTCCAAACTGACTGTTCTTATTTGCATACTTCTGAGAACTAGTTCTCTCTGTGTCACAGCTGTGCTCTGGAGCCTTTCAGTTTGCCTCAGGATTCTGTTATACTATAGCTACTCAACTGCTTCTTCAGCCACCTTGGGCCCACTGTGGTACTCCCTGTCTCTGTGTAGTTGTCATTTGACCCATTCATGCCATGCACACCCATTCATCTCTGCATTGAAGCCTATCAGAGGGATGACCCAGCTACCAGGATTAGAAAAGCCTGGAAAACTACTGTTCCTCTCTAGTCCTGGGCAGTCTCTCTGCTAATTAGCTTTAGCACCCACAGCCCTCTCTCCTCCTCTCCACTAGAGACCAGTGACCTTACTTTGTACTTCTAAAAGCTAGAGTGAGAAGAATACAGGCTTAACCTGGGAGTCTGGCTTAGTCTCTCTAGAGGAAGATTTGGACCAGGCTCTTGGAGAGTTGAACACTGGTAGAGGGCAGATGGCTGTGAGAAGGAGGTTGGTAATCACCCTTGTCTTGAGACATAAAATAAAGCTGCCTGTCAAGAATTCCTGCCCTGGGAAGGCTCAGGAACCATGGTCTGTACTGCTGGGACCTGACCCAGTCTCCCTCCTCACCACTAGAGCATGAGAAAGATCGGCTATGTAAGAGTGCTGACTACATGAACCTGCACTTCAAGGTGAAGTGGCTCCACAATGAATACGTGCGGGATCTGCCTGCCCTCCAGGGGCAGGTGCCTGAGTACCCAGCGTAAGTCATCTTGGGGGCATTACAAAAGGAAGGGAAGAGGGTCCTTTGGGTGGGTGGGGCTTTAGTTGAGCAAGCCTGTCTCATACACTGCTTTAGAAAAAAGTATCAAACCCTGTTCTGCCTTCCAGAAGATCCCAGTCTGGTGGAGCTGTCAGGTACATGGCATATGCCAGTTTTCCAAACTCTAGTTCTCCTACTCTGGCTGCAGGTGGTTTGAGCAATTTGTGCTTCAATGGCTGGATGAGAATGAGGATGTGTCCCTGGAATTCCTGCATGGGGCCCTGGAACGAGATAAGAAGGATGGGGTAAGCTGCACAGGGCCCAGGCCACGTCTCCTGGTAATTAGCTTTTGGCAAAAATTCCTCAGTGTTAGCCAGGATGGCTGTCATGCACAGTCTATAGGATAGCTCTTGAGGGCCACTGAGCCACCCTGGCTAGGTAACCTTCTGAACCCTATGAGCTTGGGAAAAGGTGGTAGCTGTGGATGGTGACCCTGTCTGTGGTTTTCCTTAGTTCCAGCAGACATCAGAGCACGCACTCTTTTCTTGCTCTGTGGTGGACGTCTTCACACAACTCAACCAGAGCTTTGAGATCATCCGGAAGCTGGAATGCCCAGACCCCAGCATCCTTGCCCTCTACATGAGGAGATTTACTAAGGTGACCATGATCCTCCCTACACCTTCCCTCTTCTCCCTTACCACTACCACACTTGTGCTAGTCATAGGCCTGAGCTCAAGCACTCTCCACAGTGACCTTCAGGTAAAGCCTTGCTTTACCCTGGTCTCCTTTGCTTGTGTCTGGGGCAGACAGATAGGTCTGTCTCAGAACTATTCTATGGTCAAGAGGGAGCACTGTCTTGTGAGATTCCCCTTTACCTCCCTGTTGTTGTCCTGGGAGAAGAAGTGTAACCTCAGAGTTACAAGAGTCCTGTGTAGAAAGCTAAGAGTTCCATCTTCTTTCCTTTTTTCCTCTTTTCTCAGACCATTGGGAAGGTGCTGATGCAGTATGCAGACATCTTATCAAAGAACTTCCCAGCTTACTGCACAAAGGAGAAACTGGTAGGGTCAGGCCCTGGGACTCCTAGAGAAAGAGTACAGGACATTTGAATTCTTGCTTTTGAAGTTATCTTCACAGCTGCAGGTCAGGGTGATGCTCCTGACCTGATTGCCGTCACGACTTCCCTTGAGATCCATGCCACAAAATGAGACCTTGACAGAGTTCCTCTGAGTCTCCTATTTGATACATTATCCTCTGCTAAGCTAGACCTCTGCTTAGTCTTTTAAATAAAATTTTAAGGCATTCAGAGAGTTGTAAAAGATAAAATCCTATATACTTGAAACCTACCGTCCAGCTTAAAAGATGAAAACATTTGCTTTCAGTGTTCATTCTAGAAGAATTGTCTGAAGTAACTCCAGAGGAGTGTTTTTCAACCTTTATCTCACAGCATACTTGAACCTATAAACTTCTGCAGCACACTTAAATTATGTTGATCGAAAAAAAAAGAATTAAAATACTTACTGTGCTTTGAACTTCTTTTGAAAATAATTAATGATCTTAGGCACACCTAAGATCCTCTTACCACATACAGTGTGCTGCAGCACACCAGTTGAAAATCACTGCTCTAGATCTTAGTGCTTAGACATGTATAATATATGAAGTCCCTGTGGCTTCTGAAATAGTGTGAAGGAGAAAGCAACTCTAGACTAGTGGGCACTATGCTAAAGGGAGCCAAGACTCAACAACTCCATCTGTCCCCAAGCCCTGCATCCTGATGAACAACATGCAGCAACTGAGGGTTCAGCTGGAGAAAATGTTCGAGGCCATGGGAGGCAAGGAGGTAAGTCTATTTTCCCTTTATTCCTGAGCTCCCTGGCCACAGAACTCCACCCTGTCTCACTAGGTATTAGTCAGGATTTAGCTTGGCCATGGTGCCATGTGGTCCTGTGCTGGCTTAATGTGAGACAGGCATTGGGGTAAGGCCCTAAGAGGGAGTAGGGGCATGGCAAGGGTGAAGAGAGTAAGGAAAGCCTAGCTAGGCTCACTTCCTATGGCTACAGCTGGACCCTGAAGCTGCAGACAGTCTGAAGGAGCTGCAGGTGAAACTGAATACAGTTCTGGATGAGCTCAGCATGGTGTTTGGAAACAGGTCAGTGGCCCCAAAATACAGCCCTTAGAGCCAGGTATGGTCCTTGGCCAATCCCAGAGCCCCTGCTCCACACCCACACATCTAGCCGTAGATGTGTGGATCTTTCCTCTACTCTACTGACTGCTCCTGCTGTGGCTACAGCATGAGTAGGCAGGAATGAGACCAAATCACTTTTGCCATTCCAGGGACAGTGTGTGTTTGGGGAGGGAAGGGATGCAATGTGCGCACATGTGTAGTTTCCAGGTACGGATTGATGAATGTGTTCGACAAATGGCCGACATCCTGGGCCAGGTCCGGGGAACAGGGAATGCATCCCCCAACACCCGGGCCTCAGTGGCTCAGGATGCAGATAGTGTGCTCCGGCCTCTCATGGACTTCCTGGATAGCAAGTGAGTACAGCACTCAGGACTGTCCTGTGGGGATGGGCCAAGCACACGCCATCAGAAAGAGGAGACTCTTGGCAGGGGGCTCTCAAGCTCTTGTCCTAACCTCACCTGTTTGTTGCCTGGGCTTGCAGCCTCACGCTCTTTGCCACTGTGTGTGAGAAGACAGTTCTGAAGCGTGTACTAAAGGAGCTCTGGAGGGTGGTGATGAACACAATGGAAAGGATGATTGTTCTGCCCCCTCTGACTGACCAGACGGTAAGGACGCCTCCTTCCACTTCTTCCTCTTGTCTCATTTCCCCTCACTCCTCACTTCCTGCTGGAGTTTGGGATTCTCTGCTTTTGACTGATCCCCTCTCTGCCCAGGGCACCCAGCTGATCTTCACTGCTGCCAAGGAGCTGAGCCATCTTTCCAAACTCAAGGTACTCTGGGTGGGGGGTCCTCTTAACAAGCATGGTCCTTCTGAGGCTGGGTGGACAGGGTGTCTGGGAGAAAGGAAATCGGAGCTTTGGAGGTTAAAAGAGAAGGAAAGGAGAGGAATGGGCAGCTGTGGGCTGGCAGGTGGGGGCAAGACTTCCAGGACCATCTGAGCTGTCTTGATGCTGCTGCTTTCTTTGGGGTTCCAGGACCACATGGCACGAGAGGAAACAAGGAGTCTCACTCCAAAGCAGTGTGCTGTTCTCGACCTTGCCCTGGACACCATCAAGGTAAAGACCCTCCCTCTTTTCTAGTCTTAATGACCATACACACTTGGCCCTGGCATCCCATTCTGCCAGACTCGGTATTCTTCAGGCTTTTACCTACCCACATTCAGAAGAGAGGCACTGCACACTGTCAAGGATACAGAGAGAATCAGATACGGTTCCTAAGTTCAAGACATTTACAATTCATTGGTAAGGTGGTAATAAGCCGGGAACCTATGAACTGATTCAAGGCACTTGAGAGAAGTAGGTAAAAAGTATCAAATTCTCGGGCGGTGTCTGTGGCTCATCGAGTAGGGCGCCGGCCCCATATACCCAAGTTGGCGGGTTCAAACCCAGCCTCAGCTGAACTACAAAACAGAAAAATAGCTGGGCGTTGTGGCGGGTGCCTGTAGTCCCAGCTACTCAGGAGGCTGAGGCAAGAGAATCGTCTAAGCCCAGAAGTTGGAGGTTGCTGTGAGCTGTGTGATGCCACGGACCCTACCGAGGGCGATAATCTGAGACTCTGTCTCTACAAAAAAAAAAAAAAAAAACTTAAATTCTCTAAGGTTCATAGAGATTAGGAGAGCACTATTGACTAGTCTGTCTTCCTGAAATGCTTCTAATCCATTTCTGTGCTTGTCCAGATAGACCTGTCCTTCAAACACCACCTCCAGGAATGTGGCCATCCCCTACTGCTCCTGCTAAACACCCAGTTCTCTTCACCTGAGAGACTGTGACTCTGGATCTCTGGGTGTTCCCAAATGGCCTGTTGTTCACACAGTCATTTCCTGTTTCTCTGACGGTAGCACTGGGGAGCTTCCTCTCTGTAAGGGGATGAAGCAGTAGCAGGTGCTCTTTTATCTTTCAGCAATACTTCCATGCAGGTGGCAATGGGCTAAAGAAAACCTTCCTAGAGAAGAGCCCAGATCTGCAATCCCTACGCTATGCCCTGTCTCTGTACACACAGACCACAGACACTCTCATCAAGACCTTTGTGCGTTCACAGACTGCCCAGGGTAAGGCCCTAAAGGCTTTGGGTCCCCACCTCTGCTCTCTGACATATATCTGCCCCTAGGGAGTCAGTATCTTTGTGTTCTTGGGAGACGATCCAGTTATTTCTTCAGAAGGTCTTCAAACTCAGTTCTTGAATTTTTTGAGGGGACCTTAATATTTAGCCTCCAGTCGATACCCACACCTGACAAGAGAATCACAGGAACCCGGGAAACTTGCCTGAGATTTCTTTGCCCAGACATTGCCTGGACAGTGCATGTTTATTGAGCTCAAGGAGTGTACCCTGGCTGGTAAGGGTTGTGAGCAGAAGGAAAAATATGTGAGGAAACTATGAGAAACTCATGAGGGCTCATAACTTTGGGAGCCTTGCTGAGAGCTGTCTTGGATAAGGAGAGCAAAAGACTTTCCTGACTCTCCAGTGTGGACAAGGAGATAAAGAAAGAGACAAAGCCTGGGAGCAGCTGAAGGGAGAGTGTGTGTCACAGGGCCATGTGCACAGCTGAGACTCCAGCTTATGCACAAGGAACCCTGGCCACTAGGTTTTTCTGACTGACTTTTAGTCCTCACAGCCCCTCCCTGCCTCTAGCCAGCCTTGTCCAAAACAAAACACACCTGCATAGCTGTGGCTCAGACTGAAATTCTGACCTGACTCTTGAGTAGGGCCCTCCCAGGAGGCACCTTCAATCAGGTTTATTATTGCTTGTTTCAGAGAAAACTGAACAGGCTGCCTGGGAGAATGAACCTGTTGGAGAGGGAGTTGGAGGCTGACCTGGAGGGGAGAGGGTTCTAAGCAGTTAGACTAGAGGTAATAGGAGGTGAGAAGCTGGGCAAGACCTGAAATACTGCTTCATTTTCCACATCTGCTCTCATTTCCAGTCCAGGTGGGAAGAAGAGAGAGCAAAAGAAGTAGCTATGGGTCTTAAGGTGACAGGGAGAATTTTACAAAGCTGAGATCATCAGGACTGATCTGAGTTAATCCCAAAAGACTTTTTAGAAGCATTGTGCTTTAAGGTAGATAAGGGAAGAGGAGAGGCTGGAATGGTGGGTACATAAGAGGTAAGAGCAGGGGTGGAAACTGCAGTGAGAATCTGAAAATATGGGTGTGTGTTTCTTTCTCATTTAAGGCCTTAGGAAATTAGAGCCTGTAACCATCCTTGCCCCGTTTTCTCTCAGATACCTTCTCTGTTTTCTACTGCTTTTGCCTATGATTTGGTTGATCTCTGACCCACAAAGTGTAATTTGGAATACTCAGGAACTGAGCCCAGCTCTGAGACGTCTTTCTCTACCCCACCCCACAACCTCTGCCCTCCCTCATAGTATGTCTAGAGCTGCTTTGAATGGCTTTTAACTCTTTAGACCTCTAACTGATTCTTCTTTCTCTGTCCTGCTGCTGCTGCTACCTCTTGACTTGCCTGTTCTCATTCAGTGCATGATGGAAAAGGTATTAGGTTTACTGCTAATGAGGACATTCGGCCGGAAAAGGGTATGTTATACACCATGAAGACATGGATCTAACATGGGCTAACGCTGACCCCTGTGAGCTAGAATGAGCAGCTCATGCTGGGAGTGGAGGAACAAGGTGTCAAAGTTCAGAAACTATCCCAAGTGTTAGAGATGGGCAGTGTACTCATACAGCCCAGGAAGGGTTCTTTTGTTGACCCTTGTCCTTTCCTCAGTTCCCCCACCCCTCTACCTCAGGACAAAGAAAGGTTTTATCTGGGTCATGGGGTACTGGTGTTTTCTCAAAATCAGGTGGGACCTCTGCTGAGAGGAGTCTGCAGATTGGAACTGGGGAGTTGTTCTGTGGAAGGGTCTAGGCTTGAGCAGGATGAAGTCTTTCTGAGTAGGGCAGCATCTCAAGCAGTGGTCTCTGGGAAACCTGGAGATAGGTGGGAGGTTTTTGCTTTTAAAGAGGATCCACATTGTTTCATTAAGAGACACCATAGGGTGGATGTAGTTCCCAGACCAGGTACAAGGTGACAGCACTGTCCTTTCCTAACATCCTTCAATGAAAAATTCTTCAGTTTGAAAGATAGGAGAGGTTTGGGGATCCTGAAAGATTCCTAGTGCATTTTTGGAAGAAGATGGCCCTAAGATGCTGTCAGCTTAACTTGTGTTGAAAGAGACAGCTTCATTCTTTACCCTCCTTTCCTTTCTCCCATTGCTTACTTCTCCGTGGTTTCTACGGGTAATTACTTCTTGGCATAGGGTGTATAGTTGTGGCCTCCTAACCCCTCAGTTTACCTGGAAAAACTGGTCTTATAGTCCTAGAGTTCTCTAATGAGGGGTCATCTGTCCATCCATCCCTCAGGGTCTGGTGTGGATGATCCTGTGGGAGAAGTGTCTATTCAGGTGGACTTGTTTACACACCCTGGTACTGGGGAGCACAAGGTCACGGTGAAAGGTGAGTGGTATGGACTTATACATCTGCCCTCTTCTTGCTCAGCAACCTTGCTCATCAGAGACAAAGACTGTTCATCCCAGCCCTCTAGCTCAGCCCTCCTCCAAGGGAAATGTCACCTGGGACTCAAGAACTAGGAATGCCTGGTAGGACTACTTCACATATTTCCCTTGTTTTGGCAGTGGTTGCTGCCAACGACCTCAAGTGGCAGACTGCAAGTATGTTCCGGCCTTTTGTGGAAGTGACCATGGTTGGCCCACACCAAAGTGATAAGAAGAGAAAGTTCACAACCAAGTCCAAAAGCAACAACTGGGCCCCCAAATACAATGAAACATTCCACTTGTAAGTTATGGGGTGAGGATGATCTAAGGAGTAAGACTTGAGGGGTTGGGGAAGAGTGACAGGTTAGATGGCACACTGAGGTGAAATCAGCTTAAGATTCTCAGTTCCAGCCTATCTTCTCCTTTGTCTTGTGCCCACAGTCTCTTGGGAAATGAAGAAGGGCCAGAGGCCTACGAGTTGCAAATATGCATGAAGGATTACTGCTTTGCCCGGGAGGATCGCGTGCTTGGGCTGGCTGTGATGCCTCTGAGGGATGTGGCAGCCAAAGGCAGCTGTGCCTGCTGGTGCCCCTTGGGCCGGAAGATCCACATGGATGAGACAGGCTTGACCATTCTCCGGATTCTGTCTCAGAGAAGCAATGATGAGGTGGCCCGAGAATTTGTGAAACTCAAATCAGAGTCTCGTTCCACAGAGGAGGGGAGCTGAACACCTTTGGCTCCTGTGCCAACCAGCAGCAACAATTCCACACATCAGAGCCAGTGGGAATTAGCTATATAGCCAGCATAGGGTCCTTACAGTCAAGAACTTGACCCCTTCAGTTAAAGATATTTAAGGACAAATTTGGGGTGGTAAGAATCTGGCTTTTCATAGAATCTCTGACTAGCAGGGCTATAGTGAGAGGGGCTAGGCTATGGGGAACACTACATGGAGAAATTCTCCACAAAGAGAGGACAGATATTTGTGAGAATGTTAACTATTCTTAGTAGACATCCTTCCACTCCACATCTCATCTCTACCCCTCTCCATACCACATTTGTTAAACACATACACATCATCATTAGAAGAACAAGTTTAGAGGTCCTGGAGCTTGTTTGTGCCTGGCTGGCTAGGTAGTCAGATAAGCCTATAGGTATTGCTGAGCCCTGTGGTCTAGACTGGAGTATGGTCAGGGCAGAAGCATAGAGACTGTCTCTTGAGCAGAATCCACTGGTTTTGTATGCCTCCAATGAGATCAAGACTTTGAAACTGAACAAGATTCCTTCTAGAAAGGAGCTGTGGTAATCCCTTTCCCCAGATCATATCATGAGTAGAACCAGGTTTATGTGGTGCTTTAGAGCCCTGAGTGGAATTATTTCTTTGGAACCCAGATACCAGGGACCACCTGCCCAGGAGTTCCCCTACCTCACACCTATAGGCAGGGGAGTGATGATTTCTGGACATTAGAAGCTGTACTTAAGTGAATCTACCTGAGGGATAACTGAAGGATTCAGGAGTATTTTCCTGAGTAGGACCTGAACAAAGCCAAAAATTGTAGAAACCAGTTTAGAAAGAGTCCTTCTTACCTATAAGCCACTGCCTTCCGGCTATCCTTCACCTTGCAAAAAGAATCTAGCCTTTGGCCTCTTTCTCTTTCGTCTGGATCAGTTGCCGTACCCCTCATAGATGTTCTACCCTACACGAGGAACTTGGACTCTGATCTCTCTGTACAGGCTGGATGGAGGTGGCCTCAACACTCCCTGGGAGGTCAGAGACAGACTTTCAGGGGGTCTCAGATGGACCTCCCTAGACTTTGCTCAGATGTATGACATGGTCCTTGGGTTTCCTCAGTAGTAGCCTCCTGGACATCCTATGATGGGATTGCCCACGGCTGTACTGTCCAGTACATAAAGCAAGAAACTAAGCATCTTTGCTGTTAATTATTATATGTGCCATTGTTACAGGAGATTATAGGCTTGTCTATAATAAATTACCTTATAGCAGCCTCTGGGGTTTGGTAATTTTGCTAATGTATGGAAAGCCATAGGAATGACCATCCAATGGTAGATTTGGGCCCAGTAGTTCTTTGCTACCTCACTTCTCCCTCCTCCCCACCCCACCACATACCTGCTAGCCAAAGGAAATAGTCTAAAATGGTTCTGGACAAGCACCAAGCAGCACAGCAACCACTGGACTAGCATTTTGGCCTTGACCTGAGACCACCAATCTGATTACCAAGATCATGGGGCCTAGGGCATCAGCTTCCTGGGAAAGGTCCAAAGGAGCAGGAGACAATGTGTGCCAGTGAAAATTAGTCCATACTACCTCTTTCCTTTTTCTAGAATGACTAGGATAGACCCCAGCCTGGGTTGTGAGGACAAGGCAGGGGCCTACCAAGAAGAGTTACGGCTCCAGGGCTTGGCAGAGAGCTAAACCTGCCATGGACTGGACAGAGAAGGTTAAGCCTAGGAATGCAGACTGCTTTTCATTCAGGCTCTAGTCAAGGAAAAAGAGCTGCAGCAGAAATCCTTAAAGAGGAGGAAATAAGGAAAAAGTAATGCCTCTTGGCACAGTAGCCAGTTTTGGGGTGGGGATCTAGGGGAACCAGGCAGGGAACTAGTTCTATTTCCATTTGCTTGCTAAATAAATCCTTATAATTCAGTTGCACGGTCATTTTTAGTCTGGTGGCTGTGGCTGAAGCCTGTAACCCTACCACTCTGCAAGGCAGAGGCAGGGGGGATTGCTTGAGCTCAGAAGCTGCAGACCGGTCTGAGCAAGAATGAGGCCCTGTCTCTACTAAAAGCAGAAAAATAATCTGGCATTGTGGTGGGCACCTGTAGTCCCAGCTACTCAGGAGGATTGCTGAGCCCAAGAGTTTGAGGTTGCTGTAAGCTGTGACCCCACCACATTCTACCCAGGAGACAAGAGACTCTGTGTCAAAAAATAAAATTAAAAATAAAAACTTCTTTCTCCTCCCCACTCCCAAACCAGTCCCCTTCTAGCATTTATTCTTCAAAATTACCTCGTGAATCCATTGTCTCACCTCAGTTCCCGGTACAAGTGGAGTAGTGGCTCTTAAGTCCTCTTCTCTGGATTACTATTTAAATCCCCTGCTTCCATTCTTCCCTTGCTCTCTTCATTAACCCACTTTAAGTCTGTTAAAGCTATTCCAGTGGTCACCCTTAGTTTCCAAGCTGAATCTCCAGAACCCTCCAAAATGGTACGTCCTCCCCGCCCCCCAACCCCACCGTGTGAAAGTTTTCTAAAGCACTGCCCTTGCAGTTTGCCCACATGCATCTTGCACTCACCATACACTCGTACCGCTGTGTGCCTTCACACTTCCAGGTCCACTAGCTGGAATGATTTTCACTACCTTCTGGGCTCTGACATCTGGAAGTCTTTAGGACCCAATCGACCCGGACGCTTTCCCACAGTACACTACATCGTTAGAATTTACTTGTCTGTCTCTCCTCATCTACCTGTGACCCACCCAAAGACAAGATCTGAGTATTTCACCTCCATTTCCTCAGCGGCCAGCGCCGAGAGGACGATCGGGTACTTAAAAGCCAAGCTAGAAATCATTGTCTGCAGCTTTAGGGGAAACTGGGTCGTGAGCAAAGGGTGTGGCCAGACGCGGGCTCGTGAGGGAAGGGGCGTTGTCGGAGGCGGGGTTTGGCTCTAGGCCGGAAGCTGGCGCTCTGCGGCGCCTGCGCAGAAAGGGGCGTTAAGATGGCAGTCGCTGTAGTTGACGGCAGTGCGGCGACGGTGAGCAAGCGGTGCCCAAAGGGGGCGCCCGAGGAGAGGTTATCGCCTCCCTCCCAACATTCCTTGAAGAGAGACGGTATTCCAGTACTCCCTGACATTTGTACCCCTTTCTGTACTTCCCGGTAGCTATCCCTCGTTATACTTTTTTGAGAACTGTTCTCCTAAATGCTCCACGCCCCGTTCTCGAGTATACTGGTCTCCCAAACACTCACAGAGAAGGTATTTGCCGAAATACCTAACAAAAGGGGTTTTATATCCCAAATAACCTAAAGGGCATACATTTATCTAGTTATTTCATGAAGCAGGTGCCTCCAGATTCCCTGCTATGTTACATTGCTATTAACTCAGGGAGTTTTCCAGTTTTCCAGCACTATCTAGATTCTCTGAAGAGTCGTAAACCTTGACCCATGCTTGAAAGTGGCACTTCAGCAATCTCTCTCTCCCTCTTATAGAGTAGGATCCAAGTCCACAGGAAAAAGTCAAACGCAGGCTGACCACCCATGGTTCACAACAGGCTTGCAGATTGGATTAGCAGCTAACTTTTAAAAACTAGATTTCACATTTTTAAAATACAGATTTCCATCTTTTGTGAAAAATTGTAAGATATGTGAACTCTTAGTTTACAAGTTCACATTCTCATAAAACAACTGGTGGTTGTAGCTGAAAAACAAATTAGGTCTACAGTTCATCACAGACTCGTTTATGTGTGGGGCTTTCCATTACTTGGCTGGGATCTAATAGGCATTTGAGTTTGCAATCCCTGTTGAACTTTGGGTCATTTTCTTAGCCAATACTTTGAGCTCTTCATGGGAGCTGAAATCTGTAGGTTGGATATCTGTTTAGGCTGGCTTTAGCTCCTACAATGCTCTGATTTGAATTAGAAATCATCCTCATAAGCTAGAACCTAGGGTGAACTCTTTACCAAAGTGGATTTGGTTAGGAGAATTTTGTTTTGTTTTGTTTGAGACAGAGTCTCACTCTGTTGCCATGGATAGAGTGCCGTGGTGTCGTAGCTCACAGCAACCTCAAACTCTTGGGCTTGAGCAATTCTCTTGCCTGAGCCTCCTGAGTAACTTGGGCTATAGACATGTTCCACTATATCAGGCTAGTTTTTTTCTATTTTTAGTGGAAACAGGATCTCACTCTTACTCAGGCTGGTCTGGAACTCCTGAGCTCAAGCTTTAGCCCACCCACTTAAGCTTCTCAAAGTGTTAGCATTACAGGTGCAAGCCACTACACTTGTCTGGTAAGAGAATTTAAGCAAAATATCAGTAGTTATTTCCCTAATACATTTGACCTTGAAGAAATCCAGTGTGCCAAATACACTGTGGTGGGGCCAAGCCAAGGACTAGGTATTATATTTTCTTTTACCAACACTAGTTATAAAAGGGCCTGCCTCTGGTCTTTACAGGAAGTGATGTCTGGAAAGTACTGCCTCCTTTGCCCCAAAACACACAAATAGTAACCCTCCTCTCAGAAATAACAAGCCACATAGTATCAAGAATATGGGTAATTCTGCAGAGTATATCTAATCAGGATTAAAACAGAAGTACCTACAACAGTGGATTTTTAGAGAAGAAAAACCACATCTTCCAGCATAAGTGTGTAACCCACCTATTCCCATACCCACAAGCAGAAAGGCAAAGCTGAAGAAACAACATAGAATAATGGAGATGGTATTGAAGTAGGAGCCAGAGGACATGAATACTGATCTCAGCTCTGCTACATTTTACACAGGAAACCCTGACCTTTAAATTTTCAGAGGCTCAATTTCCTGCATCTATTATCTAAAACTAGTAATTCCTGCCACATCTTCCTAAGGGGTATCAAAGAGGCTCATATATGTAAAAGAACTTTGAAAACTATGTTTTCTCTATGTGTATAAGGGATTATTATTATAAATGATCCTCTGAGTTTTGATTAACTTCCCAGGAATTTGTCTTGCTGGGTTCCAGATTCAAATTTAACAGATATTTGTTGAGTACTTACTATTATGCCAGGTATTCATTTGGGGATGGGACCTAGAATTGCACAAGAACAGACATCCCCTTGTAAATTTGGCGGTGAGTTATCAGCACATTACGTGTCTGCTAAGTGCCCAGTGTAGTATCAAAGCATGGTGAAATAGTGGAAAGAATCTAAATTCTAGAATGTATCACTATATAGGTGCATGAGAAAGACTTTTTCCTAGGTAAGCCTGAACTACCTCATCTGTAAAATAAGATTAAACTAGGTAACCTCCAAGGTATTTTCAAGCTAAAATAGGTTTGTCATTTAAGATTCATTTTATTTTTCTTTATTTTTTAATCTAATTTTTAGTTAAAATCATAACTATACATTTATGGGGTATAATGTGATGCTTTGATATACAATATGGAATGCTTAAATCAAACTGATTAACATAACCATAACCTCACTTATTTTTTGTGGTAAGACATTTAAAATTTACTCTTAGGGCGGAGCCTGTGGCTCAGTGAGTAGGGTGCTAGCCCCATATACCGAGGGTGGCAGGTTCAAACCCGGCCCTGGCCAAACTGCAACAACAACAAAAAACAGCCAGGCGTTGTGGCAGGTGCCTATAGTCCCAGCTACTCAGGAGGTTGAGGCAAGAGAATTGCCTAAGCCCAAGTGCTGGAGTTGCTGTGAGCTGTGACACCATAGCACTCTACTGAGGGCAACAAAGTGAGACTCTGTCTCTAAAACACATATATATATATATATATATATAATATATGTATAAACTTTACTCTTAGTTATTTTGAAATACACCCTCGCATTGTGAACATTAGGCAAGATCCCATCAAATGCCCTCCCTCCTCCAACCAGTTGCCCTCCTCTCCCCTTCCCCTTGCTGGACTATATTTGTGTTTTAACATTCCTATGGGTGTGTGTTTATATAGTGGTTTCATAATAGTATTGAGTATGTACATTAGATACTTTTTTTCCATTCGTAAGATACTTTACTAAGAAGAATGTGTTCCAGTTCCATCCAGGTAAACATAAAATATGTACAGTCTCCATCGTTTTATGACTGAATAGTATTCCATGGTATACACATACCACAGTTTGTTAATCCATTCATGGGTTGATGGAAATTTGGGTTGCTTCCACGACTTAGCAATTATAAAATGGGCTGCAGTAAACATTCTGATGCACATGTCTTTATGGTAAAATGATTTTTGTTCTTCTAGGTAGATACCTAGGAATGAGATTGTGTGATCAAATGGAAGGTCAACTTTTAGTTCCTTGAGGATTCTCCATACTTCTTTCCATAAAGGTTGTATAAGTTTGCAATCTCACTAGCGATATAGAAATGTTCCCTTCTTTTCACATCCACGTCAGCATCTGGTGTTTGGGGACTTTGTAACGTGGACTAATCTTACTATAGTTGGGTGATATCTCAAAGTGGTCTTGATTTGCATTTCTCTGTTGATGGAAGATGATTCATATGTTTGTTGGCCATTCATGTGTTATCTTCAGAGAAGTTTCTTTTCAAGGCTCTTGCCCACAAACAAATATAGTTGTTTGTTCTTTTCTTATTGATTAATTTGACTTCTCTGTATATTCTAGTTATCAGACCTTTATTAGACTCATAACATGGAAAAATCTTCTCCCATTCTGAAGGCTTTGTGTTTGCTTTGGTTGTAGTATCCTCACCTATGCAGAAGCTTTTTAGCTTGATCAAATTGCTGCAATTGCCAAGGGGGTCTTCCTCATAAAATATTTTCCCAGACCAATATCTTCAAGTGTTTTCCCTGTACTCTTTTCTAGTATTATTTTTTCCTGTTTTTGAAAGAATAATTTTATTTTTATTTTATTTTATTTTTTTGATTGTTGGGGGTTAATTGAGGGTACAAGAAACCATGTTACACTGGTTGCATTTGTTGGGTAAAGTCCCTCTTACAATCGTGTTTTGCCCCCAAAAGGTGTGGCCCACACCAAGACCCCACCCCCCTCGCTCCTCCCATCTCTCTGCTCTTCCTTTCCCCACCCCTCCCTCATTCTTTCTCTGTCTGCTCTCCCCTTCTTTCACCCCCACCATGTCAATAATTGTCATTAATTGTCCTCATATCAAACTTGAGTACATGGGATTCATGCTTCTCCATTCTTGTATTGCTTTACTAAGAATAATGTGTTCCACTTCCATCCAGGTTAATACAAAGGCTATAAAGTCTCCATTTTTTTAAATGGCCGAATAGTATTCCATAGTGTACATATACCATAGCTTGTTAATCCATTCCTGGGTTGGTGGGCATTTAGGTTGTTTCCACATTTTGGCGATTGTAAATTGAGCTGCAATAAACAGCCTAGTGCAAGTGTCCTTATAAACAGTCTAGTGCAAGTGTCCTTATGATAAAAGGATTTTTTTCCTTCTGGGTAGCTGCCCAGTAATGGGATTGCAGGATCAAATGGGAGGTCTAGCTTGAGTTCTTTGAGAGTTCTCCATACTTCCTTCCAAAAAGGTTGTATCAGTTTGCAGTCCCACCAGCAGTGTAAAAGTGTTCCCTTCTCTCCACATCCAC
>CAUYRH010063401.1:0-33601 GCA_963574655.1 Perodicticus potto | reverse complement strand
CCCCCTCTGCGAGGTTGCTAAAGTTAATGGCATACTCTCTGTTTACATCCCCTTCACCATGACTAAACTCACACACCTTAAAGCTAGACTAAGTTCCTTTACTTCTAATCCTTCTCATTTTATTCAAAAGTTTCAATTTATTCTATATCCTATCAACTTACATAACATAATGTTTTTATTGTTTTAACTAATACCCTAACCTCTAATGAGTATAAACGAGTATGAGAAGGTGAAAGAGGCAGCAAATCAACTTCATATATCAAACAATAAACATCCTACAGTTAAAATCACAGTCCCTAACTCTCAACTAAATTAAATTATAATAATAATACGGGAAAAGAAGTAGAGACATTTTTATTACCTGCATTCTTTGCAGACTTAGAGCTTCCGCCCAAAAGGCCATCAATTATGATAAATTAAGAAAAGTCATACAAAATAAGTCTAAAAATCCTTCAACTTTCCTCCAACGCCTTACTGATGATTTTATTAAGTATACTAATTAAAATTATAAAACAATACGTAGGAAAAACATTCTCATAACTTATCTCTTTAACCAAAGCTACCCTGACATCGAACTTAAGCGCTTGGAGCACGGACTCCTGACACCCCAGGCTGTGATCTTAAACACAGCCTTTAAAATAAACATTACAATGTGACTAAGGCCATCATTTCTAACCTGCCTAAGTCAAGAGCCAAAGGCTACTTCATAACTCAACCACCTGGACCATGCTACAAAATGCAAACCCCCACCTATTGTTACCCATCTCAGTCATTCTCCAAGCACTCACATGCATACAATTCCAACCCATTTCTTAACCTGGGCAGCTTCAATTTCCCACTCTAGCTGCCATGTAGCCATTGGAGGCAAACCAACACTCCCCTAGGCACCTCCACCCTCAGAGTTCTCTCAGTCACACTATATCCACACACTCTCACACACCTCTCAACAGAATGGCCAGTGATCTAATGCCCAAGGAGTTGATCAGGCTCTTTTTCTTTTTTAATTAAATCACAGCTGTGTACATTAGTGCAATCAAGGGGTACAATGTGCTGGTTTCATATGCAATTTGAAATGTTTTCATCAAACTGTTTAACATAGCCTTCATGGCATTTTCTTTCTTTCTTTCTTTTTTTTTTTTTTTTGAGTGGTAAGACAGAATTTATTTACAGAAAAGAATACAGAAAACACTAAAGCTCCTGGTAGAGAAAGAGAACTCAAGTGGGGAGAGAAAAGCTCTCTCCGTTTCTTTCCCGGTCTTTCCCCGTCTCCCCCTTAAGGCTTTTAGTCCCGGGGTATACAGAGGTGTATGGGTTCCTTGGCCAGGAAACGAATGAACACAGTCCCTTCCACCGGGGCAAGGTGAATGAATGTATCAGTGAAGGAACACAGTCCCTTTCGGGGCAAAGTGAATGAATGTATCAATGAGTGGATACAGTCCATTCATGGAATTGAAGCCTAGGAAATTCACATGAAATTGGCCTAGGCATAGGAAATGGGGGTTCCACATTTAGTCCTAAATGTAAAGTGAAGGAGACACCAAGGCACAGGTGTCTCCTCGGCAGATGTCCGGCCTTTTTGGCTATTGGAGCCTCCTGTGGGGGTTGGCGATCCCCCTCCTTGCCTGTCATCTGGCCCACTGGTTCTTCAGCTGGCTGCTGCAGCACCGATACTGCCAAGGAGGAGGCGGCAGGTCTGCCAGCTCCGCTGAGCTGGCTAGGGTGCCAAATGTCCTGCATCAATTCTCCCTCTCTGAGTAGAAACTCTAACTGCTGTTAGGGAAAAAGGGTGAAGACTCGATCTAACTGCTTCCTGCTGAATGGGGTGATGATAGAAGGGGGCAGTTAGGGTTTCTCCGGAGGGAGAGTGATGCATGGGTTCATGGACTGGAACCATCTTTATTGCATGTGGCTTGATGACATTTCTGGAAAACATAAGTCTGATTAGTATAATCAGTAATAGGCAAAGGTAGAACAGCGTCAGGTCAGAAGTACTTATTCAGTGATGCTAAAAGAAAACCATATTAGGATTTTTCTTGCTGTTTCCTAAATGATAACTTCAAACTTTCCTTTGGCTCACAAGTGTAGGTGGTCTTTGGTTGGCTGTCTTCATTATCTGCCTCCATAGAAGATGGAGGGTTCCAGGATTTTACTCGTGAATGATGTATGCAGGAATTGACTCCTATAACTTTAATAGCTGTAGAAGAAGACAAGATAACAGGAAAGGGGGCTTCCTAAGCTGGGCTTAAGGAAGGTGAATTAGCGGGGACAGGCTCTTTCTTCCACTAAAACTGTAGTGGGAACCCCAGATCAATCATACCTTGCCTTAGATGTCTCCCTGTGTAGGTACCTATTCCTGCATGCCAGTTCCTCCTGGTGTGTAACTCCTTGCAGACCCGCTGACGGGGTCCTTTCTCAGCCCAGCTGAAGCATCCACACAGGGAGGCCAAATTGCCTCCATGGCATGCTCAGTGGTTCACGTCACCCAGGCCGTTCAGGGGCCCCCATGTGGGTGTCCAGAGGATTGGTGGCAACTACCAGGTGCATGTTCTCTCCAAGGGTGATCTCGCTTCCTGGTCAGGGAACCAAAAATTTTGCAGGAAGATGAGGCCCAATGGAGAGAAAGAGCACCCAAACACCATGTTTATAAGAGGAAGGGAGCTTACGGCATACAAGAATTCCAAATGGCCGTGCTCCCTGACTGGCTTGGTCTTTCCCTTTTTATCAGCAGTCAAAAAGTTCCACCCCACAGGTACCCTTGTTATTGGCCACTTTGAATCAAGTGGGAGATGCTAGTCCAGCCCCTACAGAACTACAGTATTTCATAGAACTTGGAAATTTCCAAGTTCCAGGAAGTTAAGTTTACAAATTCCCAAGAGCTAAGTCACCATGGAGAGGCCCCTGCAAGTGTATCCTTCTGGTCTCCTTGAGAAGACCTGTTCTCCTAGACCTCGCCCTTCTCGGGTATCCTCTCTCAGACCATGCACAGCTGAAGCCTGAGGATCCATGTTGTGGGGCTGTTCTTTATTTGACTCATGAGAGCTAAGTGGACTTTAGTTTGTGCTGGTGTTCAGGATGCTAATAGAGAAAACCATAACCAATGTATCCACAAGGTATCCAAAATAGGCTAGAAGGTGACTACTGTTCTGTTACTGTTACTATGAATGTGAAGGGACTCAGTGGGGTACTCGCTTATATAATACTGTGGAGAGCAGGCTGAGATGGCAGGGTCCCCACAGCCTGGAGAACATTCAGGGAATGAACCCCCAACTGCTTCTCCTCCATTCCCAAAACAGCCATATTCCTTTCTTCATGCTCCCTCTGCCAGAAGTCACATAGCCTTTTCTCTGTATGATTAATTATGCAGAGATCCTTGAGATCTCTCTCTTCTTTCTCCTTGTCATATGCTAACAAAGTTTAATAGAAATCACTAAGCCACATAGTTCTTCCTTTGTTTTGTTAACTACTCAGAGATCTTAATGACCTCTCCCTTCTTACTTCTTGTCATATGTTAAGAAAGTTGAGTAGAAACAATTAACAAGATGATTAGTCTTTATTAAAGTCATTTACATTTTCCAATTGTACTGTAAGTCCAAAATTACGTCTTTTGTTTATGCTATTTCCCCATATTGTCTATGCTACTTCCCCCTGGACAACTCTGTACAGATACTATAAAATAAAGCTGATTTTGTGCTTTGGTGCTGTCTGCAGCCATAAGCTCAGTCCTCCTGATCCTATCCTTTGCCTCTGTGTCTTCTCTCATGCTGTATTTTCCTCATTCTCCACCCATTCTGCTCTGGTTTGCTCCCCTTTGCTGTGCTGGTTCACGACATAATACTACTCAGTATCAGGTAACCCTGGGAAGGGGCAACCCCATATTTGTTACAATCCCTTGGAGCCGCCCAATTATTATGAGTTTACTATTAAAACAGAGCCAATAGGTTGGGGAGCTGAGAGGGGTGTCTTAATAACTAGAACTTTAGGCTATGGGAATCCGAGCCAGATATCTTTAAAGTTTGACACACGTTGGACTCTAAAACTTGCACATAGCAAACACGGAATGACTTGCAGGTCACTTGCCTGGGAAAGATCTTATGGAAAGGACCAGAAGTATCTATGCACTATAAATTTCCCATGTACTGAATGTGCACACTGGTCAGGTGTAATAGAAGGTACCTGGGTTACAAAAGAAGATAACCAAAAAGAGTTCATACTAGAAAAAAGGAAAATATCGGCTAATTGCACTACTGAAACTTGCACACACACCCCGATTCTAACTATAAGAAATCCCTCCAACTCTAAGTGGGTGAAGGGACAAGTCATGTGTTTGGAAATAGATGGCACAGGCTTGGACCCAAAATGTCAGTTAAGGGTCAGTGGACAGGTTGTCACCCACCAGGCGAGAGAGGTAACTGTTTACCATACCATCTATGATGAGTTGGGAAAGCCTGTGCCACCACTTCTAAAGAGTACAAAGAATTTATTCTTCTGATTGGCTGAAAATGTGGCACAGTCCTTAAATGTAATTTCTTGCTTGCTTTATATGTGGAGGAATAAGGGTAGCCCTGGGAAGCTAAAGAACTTACTCCCACAGAACCTAACTCAGATATTACTCCATATTGGAGTGCCTTATAGGATAATGTGTGGATCTTGAAGGTCCTGATTATTGGACCATATTGCCTAGCAAGAAGTGAAGGGAAAAATCTCACTGTGCCAGTAGGGCAACTACATTGCTTAGGTCAGAGGCTGTACAATGCTACTACTGGAATAACTATCTGGTGGGGGGTTGAATCAGACAGAAAAGAATCCCCTAGACCAGTTCCCTGGACTCAGAGATGACAGGAATCTTACAAGACTGGAGTGCCCCTCTGGGAAAGTTTGTTTTTGTGGGAATAAAACAAACCAATGCCCAGTTACCTAATCAATGGGGACTGGCAGCTGTATCATAGTGTTAGGTATAGGCTAAGGTAGAAAAATACCATTTAACTCCTGGCAAATTTCTGGGCTGCAAGCCCTCAACAAAATGGAATAAGTCTGGTTCACTCCCAAGATAGATGGGAAAGTACTCACTGACTTCTTTTTTTTTTTTTTTTTTTTTTTTTTTTAGACAGAGCCTTAAGCTGTCACCCTGGATAGAGGGCCGTGGCATCACAGCTCACAGCAACCTCCAATTCCTGAGCTCAAGCGAGTCTCTTGCCTCTGCTACCCAAGTAGCTGGGACTACAGACGCCCGCCACAACACCCAGCCATTTTTTTGGTTGCAGCCGTCATTGTTGTTTGGCGGGCCTGGGCTGGATTCAAACCCGCCAGCTCAGGTGTACGTGGCTGGCGCCTTAGTCCATTGAGCCACAGACGCCGAGCCTTCACTGACTTCTTGCTTGACTAACTTCTCTGAAAAATGGACTGGGAAGAAACTGACCCAGAGAAACTGTCCCCAGACTGACCTTTGAGAAATACCAGGTGGAGAAAATACTGAAACAAAGATGTATGACTAACTAACTGCAAAATTCTGCTTCTGTACAATGCTTGCTAACCTACCCGAATGCACCTGGGCAGCCTGTGTGCCAACCAGGATGCAGACCAAGCCTTAAAACTCGACTCAACTCAGGGCTGCTCTCAGAAACCCCATGTTGGGACACTGAGGCAGTCATCGGCCGGCTCTTCAACGAAAGGACTCCTCTTTAAATTTGACTTGTCTGGCAGTATGTTTTTGAGAGACTCCTGGGCATAACAATAGGCTTTATAAAACTTCCTTTCTACTGCCCATCAAGGCAGGAGAATTATTTGGACTTCCAGTAGCCACTCCTAAGGAAAAGGTCTGGCCACCTCAAGACCTACAAACAGGGGAGTGGAAAGATGATGAGCGGTCCCCAGAGATAATAATACAATATTACAGGTCAGTTACACGGGCAGAAGATGGGTCATGGGGTTACCTGACCCCCATCTACATAATAAATTGTGTTATATGATTGCAGGTGGTCTTAGAAATAATCACTAATGAAACTAGCAAAGCTTTGACCCTCCTTGCCCACCTGCAAACCCAAATAAGTAATGCTGTGTATCAGAACATATTTTCTTTAGATTATTTACTTGGGGCAGAAGGAGGAGTATTCGGAAAGTTCAATCTAACCAACTATTGTCTAAAAAAAGAAAATCAAGATCAAGTAGTAGAAAATATAGCTAATGAAATCTCTAAACTGGCTAATTTGCCAGTACAAGTGTGACATGGATTTGATCCAAAATCCATCTTTGGAGGATGGTTTTCTGCTTTTGGAGGTTTTAAGACCCTTATAATAGGCGTCTTACTACTGTTGGGGATTTGCCTCCTCCTCCCATGCTTATTGCTGATATTACTCCAAACGGTAAGAAACCTAGTAGGTTCGGCTGTATCTCGAAGAATCTCAGGAGTGTAGAGTGTATTACATGAATCACCATCAAACTGTGACACAGGTTGATGACGATGATGATGGTGATGAGACCTTATAACAAGCTATTTTGAATATTAAAGTGGAGATGAGGCAGAGGAGTGAAGCAGAACTAGATTCTGCCACCATAACTCTGTGCAGGCATTAGCCAGTCAGTCTGTGATAAGTATGAAGCTACTAATTACACCCCCCACTACAGCCATTGTTCCTGTTATCTATATGCCCTTCAGAGGATGCATGTTGAGCTTTTGTAGTAACCTTGTAAGTTCCATGATCTTCTGTTGTCTTTAAGGATGGGCGGTCATGCACCAAGAGCATGTTCTGGTCTGACCTTCCCCAGATCATGGGATGTTCATGTGCACCTAAGCCCTAAAAGTGTATATAAGGAAGGCCAGAAATTGAGTTGGGGGTTGGTTTTTGAGGCGCTAGTCTGCCAAGTCTCCCAGCTGGTGAATAAAGCCACTTTCTCTTCCAATGGGTGCCTGAGTGTCTTTTTTCTGTGGCTACTGCTACACCGTCAGTACTAGGTTCTAAAGTTACTTAATTCTTTTCTATACATTGTTATGATGTCAGGTTTGTATTTAGTTAGATTCATTTGTTTTTTTGAGGTATTCGATTTGTTTTTGTCAGTATTGCATTTTAGGATTTTTTAAATTCCCCTTTTGTTTAATTTTAGTGATTGAGATATATAACCTTTACATAATTCAGAAATCAAAATGATACACAAAAGTATATACGAAGTCTCAGTCTTGTCTGTCTCCTTCCCATTGTTTCTCCCATCTCCGTGACTAAAAATTTTTGTTTCATTAGTTTCAGGTTTATTGTGACTGTTTTTTGTTTTTTTTTTCAGAGATAATTTTTGTACATTCTTTCTTTCTGTGGGATGCCATGACATCTGCCTGCTCTTTTCTCCCTGCTTTTTTTTCTCTCTCTCTCACTTTTCTCACTCTCCTCTTTCTCTCTCTTCTTCTAAAATATAAAATAAAATTATACTTTTATATCCCCCAAACAAATAAGATATATACGAATTGACACACACTCATCCCCCCATATATATTCATTCTCATTCTCCCTTGCCTTTTTTTTTTCTTTTTGAGACAGAGTCTCACTCTGTCACCCTGGGTAGAATGCCATGGTGTCACAGTTCATAACAACCTTAAATTCTTGGGTTCAATTGATCCTCTTGCCTCAGCCTCCCAAATAGCTGGTGGTAACTAGGACTACAGGTGCCCACAATGACACCCAGGTAGTTTTTATTCTTTCTTTTTTTTTTTGAGACAGAGTCTCATTTTGTTGCCCTCGGTAGAGTGCTGTGGCATCACAGCTCACAGCAACCTCCAGCTCTTGGACTTAGGTGATTCTCTTGCCTCAGCCTCTCGAGTAGCTGGGACTATAGGCACCCGCCACAGTGCCCGACTATGTTTTTTTTTTTTTTTTTTTGAGACAGAGCCTCAAGCTGTCACCCTGGGTAGAGTGCCGTAGCATCACATCTCACAGCAACCTCCAACTCCCCTGCCTCTGCCTCCCAAGTAGCTGGGACTATAGGTGCCTGCCACAATGCCCGGCTATTTTTTGTTGCAGCCATCAGTTGTTTGGTGGGCCCAGGCTGGATTCAACCACCAGCTCAGGTGTATGTGGCTGGTGCCTTAGCTGCTTGAGCCAAAGGTGCTGAGCCCCAGCTATTTTTTTGTTGCAGTTTGGCTGGGGTGGGGTCTGAACCCATCACCTTTGGTATACAGAGCTGGTGCCCTACTCACTGAGCCACAGGTGCTGCCAACTTTTTCTATTTTTATTTATTTTTTTGAGACAGAGTCTCAAGCTATGGTTCTGGGTAGAGTGCCGTGACATCACAGCTCACATCAACCTCAAACTCTTGAGCTTAAGTGATTCTCTTGCCTCAGCCTCCCAAGTAGCTGGGACTACAGGTGCCTGCCACAATGTCAGGCTATTTTTTTGTTGCAGTTGTCATTGTTGTTTTAGCTGGCCCAGGCTGGGTTCAAATCTGCCAGTCTTGGTGTATGTGGCTGGCATCCTACCCACTGAGCTATAGCCACTGCCCCTTTTTTTCTATTTTTAGTAGCAACAGGGTCTCACTCTTGCTCAGGCTGGTCTCAAACTCTTGAGCTCAGGCAATCCACCTGTCTTGGGCTCCCAGAGTGCTAGGATTGCAGGCATGACTCATCATGCCTGGCCTCCCCTTTTTTCAAATACAAGAATATACATGGTTCTTGGCTTAGTGGTGCAGAGACTCATGCCTGTAAATAGGCACTTTTGAAGGCCAAGGAGGGAGGATTGCTTGGGATCAGAACTTCAAGACTGGCCTGGGGAGCATAGTGAGACCCTGTCTCCACACACACACACACACACACACATCAGGCATAGTGACAAGTGCCTGTAGTCCCAGCTATTTGGGAGACTGAAGCAGGAACATTGCTTGAGCCCGGGAATGCTGTACTTGAGTGGCCTATGATTGTGGGTCACCACAGTGCATTCCAGCACAGAATGAGACTCTCTCTAAAAATAAATAAATAAATAGTTAAAAAGCAATTTATTTGAGGCAGGTGAACTCAGACTGGAGAAAAATCCAATGAATGCAGAGAACATGTGTAGGAGACCAAGCACCAGGCTTATAGAAGTGGCCAACGGTTCTTGAGGAAGGCACTGGGAGCGAGACAATCTCCTAGCTGGCATGGAGATGTTTTGCAGACTGGAGACAAGCCCTCAAGCAGCTGTAGGTGTTAATGAGATAAGATCAGTCACTCCTTAGCAATCAGGTGTTATACTTTGAACATTTGCGGTGCAGCAGGATGGGAGTTGAGCCTGTGAGGAAAGGGCACGTGGCAACCATTAAACATGTGATCCTAGCACATGGGCCCCCTCACCTGTTCTATAATGTTTCAATAAAAGGCCACTGCAGAGGTGACTCAGGGCTTCCCTGGAGATAGGGGAAGTTCACCTCTTGCATGCATGGACCTTTAATCTGTGTCCCAGCTGTTTTTATTCACTCAGTGATGGGGTGTCACAGTGGGCATTGACAAACGTGCAAGTGCCTTGAGTCATTCTGCAAGGCTTATTTTACATATGAGAACACACACTGGAGAAAAACTCTGGAAATGTAAGGGATGTGAGAAAGTCTTCAACATTTCTTCCCATGTCAATTTACATTTTAGTTCTAATACCAGAGAGAAACCCCATAAATGCATGGAGTATGAAAATCTTTCAGTGTTCTCTGAAGGTGTACAAAAATTGTGAGAACTCACACTGTAAACAGACCATATGAGTATAAATGATGTGGGAAGATTTTGGCTGTCACTTGCTTTAGGCAACATGTGAGAATTCATAATAAAGGGAAACCCCTTGTCTGTAAATAATATGAGAAGGCTTTCACTGATTCCTCATATATTACTCCATATGAGAACTCACACTTGAGAGAAATCCTATGTGAATGTAAGGAATGTGGGGATGCTCTAAGTAAGTGCTTATCACTTAAGACACAGAAGAAGGACCAGGTGCAATGGCTCACAACTATAATCCTAGCACACTGTGGACCAAGATGGGAAGATCACTTGAGCCCAGGAGTTGAAGACTGCTGTGAGCTATGATCTGTCACTGCACTCCAGCTTAGCCAACAAATTGAAACCCTGTCTGGAAAAAAAAAAAAAGTGAAAGAGAGAGTCATAAAGATACACATTGATGAGAAACATGAATGTTATGAATGCAGGGAAGCCTTCAGGCACAACTCTTCATGAAGGAATATATACTAGAAAAGAAAACAAATACATGTTACAATTATCAGAATGCCATTCTTATTGTATAATAACTTTTTAATTTCAAAGTATTAAGGAGGTACAAATGTTTTAGGTTACATGGATTACTTTTGTAGTTCTTGAGTCCTGGCTGTAGGTGTGTCCATCACCCAAATAGCATTCATTGTACCAATTAGGTAAGTTTTTGTCCTTCCTCTCTTCCTCCCTCCTTCCTGGCTGATTTCCATTCAGTTTTACTTCCTCCTCTGTGCACATGTGTGCTCATTGGTTAGTTCCAATGGAATAATAAGTACATATGGTATTTGTTTTTCCATTCTTAAAATTTTTTTTTTCTTATTGTTTGGGGTTCATTGAGGGTACAAAGAATTACATTACATTGATTGCATTTGTTAGGTAAAGTCCTTCTTATAATTGCATCCCACCCCTAAGAGGTGTGCCATACACTGAAACCTCTATTCCTTCTACTCCCCTCTCCCTGCTCCCTCGTTCCCCTGCACCCACCTTGAATTGATTTGAATTTTTCTCTTACGAGGGTGTGTATTAGATTGTCTATTGTTTTCATATTAGAATTGAGTACATTGGATTCTTGCTTCTCCATTCTTGTAATACTTTACTAGGAAGAGTGGGTTCCACCTCCATGCAGGTTAATACAAAGGATGTAAAGTCTCCATCTTTTTTAATGGCTGAATGATAGTCCATGCTATACATATAACACAGCTTGTTAATCCATTCCTGGGTTGGTGGGCATTTAGGTTGTTTCTACATTTTGGCAATTGTAAATTGAGCTGTGATGAACAGTCTAGTGCAAATGTCCTTATGATAAAAGAATCTTTTTCTTTTGGGTAGATGCCTAGTAATGAGATTGCAGGATCAAATGGGAGGTCTAGCTTGAGTTCTTTGAGGGTTCTCCTACTTCCTTCCAAAAAGGTTGTAATATTTTGCAGTCCCACCAGCGATGTAAAAGTGTTCCCATCTCTCCAGATCCACACCATCATCTGCAGCTTTGAGACTTTGTGATGTGCGCTATTCTCACTGGGGTTAGGTGATATCTCAGGGTAGTTTTCTTTTTTTTTTTTTTTTAGAGACAGAGTCTCACTTTATTGCCCTCAGTAGAGTGCTATGGTATCACAGCTCACAGCAACCTCCAGCTCTTGGGCTTAGGCAATTCTCTTGCCTCAGCCTCCCGAGTAGCTGGGACTACAGGCACCCACCACAATGCCCGGCTATTTTTCTGTTTTGGAGTTTGGCCGAGGCCAGGTTTGAATCCACCACCTTCGGTATATGGGGCCGATGCCTCACTTGATGAGCCACAGGCACCGCCCAGGGTAGTTTTTTTTTTTTTTAAGAAAGTGTCTCAAGCTGTCACCCTGTGTAGAGTGCTGTTGCATTGCAGCTCACAGCAACCTCAAACTCTTGGGCTTAAGTGATTCTCTTGCCTCAGTCTCCCAAGTAGCTGTGACTACAGGTGCTCTCCACAATGCCTGCCTTTTTTTTTTTTTTGTTTGTTTGTAGTTGTCATTGTTATTTGGCAGGCCCGGGCTGGGTTCGAACCTGCCAGCTCTGGTGTATGTGGCTGACACCCTAGCCATTGAGCCACAGGCGCTGAGCCTCAGGGTAGTTTTGATTCGCATTTCTCTGATGATTAGGAATGATGAGCATTTTTTCATATGTTTGTTACCCATTCGTCTGCCTTTAGAGAAGGTTCTATTCATGTCTCTTGCCCAGTGATATATGGGATTGTTGGGTCTTTTTTTGTTGGTTAATTTGAGTTCTCTGTAGATCCTAGTTATCAAGCTTTTGTCCGATACTTTTTTCTTTTTTTTTGAGACAGAGCCTCAAGCTGTCACCCTGGATAGAATGCTGTGGCATCAGAGCTCACAGCAACCTCCAATTCCTGGGCTCAAGTGAGTCTCTTGCCTCCGCCTCCCAAGTAGCTGGGACTACAGGCGCCCGACACAACGCCTGGCCATTTTTTTTTTTTGGTTGCAGCCGTCATTGTTGTTTGACGGGCCCGGGCTGGATTCGAACCCGCCAGCTCAGGTGTATGTGGCTGGCGCCTTAGCCCATTGAGCCACAGGCGCCGAGCCTATTACTATTATTTTGATTTCTTAAGTTTTACAAGAGAATATCAACACTACAGTCTGACTGGGTTGGTTGTGAAACTGCATGGAGTGATTTCTAACTCAGACAAGCCATCAGGGAGAACAAAAAAAGAGACAACTGAATTTGAATAGTGAGTATTCATTTGATATAAATTTTTATCAATACTGTTTAGGTATGATAGTGGCATTGTACTTTTCTAAAGATGAGTTATCTTTTAGAGATCTCTTGAAATATTTGCAGCCGAGTCTGTAATGACCAAATCTGACAGAAGGGCAGAGGAATATAGTTCTTTCCCAAGCAGGTGTAACAAACATTTTGGAACAGTATGGGCTGCTACACTCACTAACCCCTCTCATGGGAGCAGGCTGGAGAAGCAACACTGTAGCAGACTCTGATGCAGGTGGTTTTCACATCTCATTTTAGGAATACTTTCCTGACTCAAGCCCCAGAAAAACTTGGCTTATTCCCAAAGACCAGGCTATTGTACAGAATTCTATGTATCTCTTGCTCTAACTGCTAATTTTCGGCAACACTTTCAGAGCATAATGGTTTTGAGTCTTACTCCACAAAAAGAGAACTCTGTGGTCTGTTAAGTTTGTAAAGGATCGTATACCAGCCCTGCTCTGAGAAATTCACTGATCATTACTTCAAAGTTCTGAGTAGTCCTGCAGTATAGAACCCTGTTTGACTTCTAGTCCGGCAAACCTTTATTATGTGATCTTATTAACAGTTCCATAGAAGATCAGGTTAAAATTTCAAACAAAATTAAAATATACTAGGGGAGGGGAGAGGGGTTATGGGAGGAGGGAGATTATTTGGCGGGACCTCACCTAATGTGCATGAAGCAATGGTACATTTCAAAACTATTAAGAAATGAATATAATTGTGATGGATGTGTTACTTAGTCCAATGTAAACATTTCATATTGTATATCAAAGCAGTACCTTGAACCCCATAAATGCATCAAAGTACAAAGTTATGATCTAATAAACAAAAAAAGTTAAAATATACTATCATAGATTAGGATTTTGTACCTGCATTTGTTAAGGCAGCTAAGTTTTTGTTTTCCAGTCACCAGTGCATTAACCTGCCCTCTCAAGGTACACTCCCCAATGCCTCCAACGCTGCGTTTAACAGCACTGCCCTTGGAACCTGGAAACCTGTGTTTAAATTCTAGTGTTACCATTTATAAGCCACATGATCTCAAATATGCTACTTAATCTGAGCCTCAGTTTCTTTAATTTTATGTATTTTTCTTTTATTGAGATGGAGTCTGTCACTCTGGGTAGAGTGCCATGGTGTCATCACAGCTCACAGCGACCTCAAACTTCTGGGTTCAAGTGATCTTGCCGCAGCCTCCCGAGTAGCTGGGACTACAGGCATGCATCACCATACCCAGCTAGTTTTTCTACTTTTCTTTTTTTTCGGTAGATATGGGGGGTCTCACTCTTGCTCAGGCTGGTCTTGAATTCCTGAGCTCATGCAATCCACACACCTTGGCCTCCCAGAGTGGTAGGATCACAGGTGTGAGCCACAGGGCCCAACCAATTTTATGTATTTATAGTGCACATTCATCTTGTGAACACTCATTTATTTCTAGGAAATGTACTTGAATTCAATATAATTTATGTCTACCAGCTTTCAGGAAAGCTCTTTTTAATGATACAGCCCAGAGTAGAGCTATATGATGCAATTTACATTTTTAAAACCCAGAGTATATGCTGGTTAAAAAGTAAAGAAAAAAATACCAAAAGAATAACAGGGCCCAGCCAGAGTGGAGCTTCTCTAGGGAGCAAGGGAGGGAAGAGAGGAGAGAAGGGAGCCTGGGATGGGGAGGGGACCTCTTGAGTACAGGAAGAGCAAGCCTCAGTTTCTTCATCTGAAAATTGGAAATAAGAGCTGTGTAACCTACATACAGTAGGTCTCTCATGTAGTAGGTCTCTACTACATTGTTGTGAGGATCAAAGGTGGCACATATGAAGTGACCTAAGACCTGGCTGGGCACAGTAGCTCACTCCTATAATCCTAACACTTTGGGAGGCCAAGGTGGGAGCCTCACTTGAGGGCAAGAGTACAACACCAGCCTAGGCAAGCGTACACACAGCAAGACCCCATCTCTACAAAAAACTCAAAAATTAGCTAGGCATGGGCGCCTGTAGTCATAGCTACTTGGGAGACTGAGGCAGGATGATCACTTGAGCCCAACAGATTAAAGTTACTATGAGCATTGTAAAAATAAGTAAAGTTACCATGAGCCAAGATTGTGCCATTGCACTCCAGACTCGGCAACAAAGCAAGACCCTGTCTCTAAAAACTAAATGAGGTGACCTATATCTGTAAAATGGATTCAAATTACAATATATTTATTCAAGGCTTAGTCCAGATTTGTTTACATGCAGACACGGACCAGTTTGTTTGCTTCACAGCCAGAGATGACAGCACAAAGCCAGCAAATGACCTGGTCATCCTGAGAGTCCCGACCTACATGTACGAGTGCAAGAGCATCAGTACCGGGGCATCAGCATTCAATGTGGCAGACAACTCCCTCCCCTATTCAACTTTCCAGAATCTCTCAAAATGTAGATTGCTTTTGCTCTAACCAACTCAAAAGAGGGAATAAGACACATCATAACTCTCTTCCTTCTGTCCGTGTAAATGAGACAAAAACAGGATTCCACAGTCTGATTAGCAGGGTGTAGAAACCAGTCACATTGCCTTCTACTGGAGCAGGAATCTGAGATAACTGGCATGTCCTCCTTTGCCTCTATTTTAGGATATCAAATTGCTAAATCACTGCCTGTACACCCATCTGATGAAATGAGGCCCATGGGGCCCGGAGAGTTAACATCAGGGATGAATCTAGGAACGTACACTACAGCCTCCTTTAGCAGAGCAGAGAACCATGGTCCAAATAGAAATAGCTCCGGCTTCTTTGAAAAGAGAAATGCCAGAGCACATACAAAGTCCTGATATTTCTGCCCAGCTTTCTCAAACTATAGAGGAATATTAACATTCTAACTGTTCATGAAGGTATAATCCCAATATTAGCTTTATGTCTTCTAACTTTTAAGTGAATATATTTTTCCTTTTACTATTTGGATCATCTACTTCTTCCCTGATACTGTAGGAATAACTGCATAGGTATTTAAAAGGTGCATATATGTGTGACACACTCCTAGATTTAAAGAAAAAAGTACCAGAGGAAAAGAAAAGTACTCAAGCAATCAAAAGTTCTTTATATTTTTTAATGCTAAGAACACAGATATTCTAAAGTGATAAAGAATTAAGATACAGTTTTTTCTAAACCAGATCTAAATCATAAAAACAATGGTGGTTGAGACCTCTAAAATAGAAGAGCACACAAATTACTAAAAATGTAAAACATATTCCATCTCAAGGACCTCTCCAGCAAAGATCCACTGAACTGGTGGCTGCAGGGCTTTGGAGAGCAGAGAGTTACTGCTAACCTTGGTAGTTACTGCTAACCTTGGTAAGTTACTGCTAACCTTAGTATCTGGTTTCAACAGATCTGTCAGAGCTGCCAGCACTTAAGAGTCAACTCTGATTTAGTTTTGAGAAACATGGATTCAGACACCTTGGAAGCCCTCCAGAATGAACTCCCTTGCTCATTTTATGTCTGAACTACTTCATAGACCCCATCACCATTGACAGTGGGCACAGCTTTGACCGGCTCTGCCTCCACCTCTGCTGGGAGGAGACCCCAATGTACTGCCTTCAGTCAGGGAAAGATCAGAGAAGTCAGACTTCAGAACCAATTTCGTACTCAAGCTGGTTTCCCTTGCCAGACAGGTGGGACCTCAGCAGGTCCACATCTCTGAGGAGCAGATCTGGGGAGCACACATGGAGGTAAAGGGGCTCTTCTGTGAGGCCAACAAGACACTGCTTTGTGGGTCCTGCTCCAAGGCACCAGAGCATGTGACTCACAGTCACTGTCCAGTAGAACACTGTTCCTTCAAGTAGGAACTTGTGAAGAAAATGGACTCTATGGAAAATGACCCACGAAGCACAAAACCATCTCAATCAGGAAACCAGCAAAACTTATTCATTCACAGACTATATGGCCTTAGAAAATAGGAAAATAGTGACCAAAATTCACTATCAGAAGATGCACCTAGTTCTCCACGAGAAGGAGCAATTACATCTGGAGATGCTGGACAGAGAGGCAGAGATTTTCCATCAACTCAAAGACAATGGAGAATGACCCAACAGCAAGGATGAGATACATATACAGAGAGCTAACAGACACGCCACAAACCGACCTGGAGCTGCTGCAGGACCTGGGAAACGTATTGGGAAGAACTGAGTTGGTGCACACACTAAAGCCCCAGCCGGTGAATCCAGAGCTCAAGTGTTGGGGCATCACTGGAATCCCAGACACGCTGAACATCTCCAGAGAGGAGGATCCTCTGAATGTGGAAATGGCCAGTTGTTATATAAGACTTAGTAAGGACATGAGAAGTATCCTATTTGTAGAGGAGGATCACGGTGCCCCCTGGGAGACCAAGACAGCAGGGACCCTTGCTCTACAGGGAGCTTAGGCCTTCACCTCCAGCAAGCATTACTGGAAAATGGATGTGATACACTCTTCCAGCTGGATTCTGGGAGTCTGGAAAGATTCTTGGCCACAAGACACCAATATTATTGATTCTGACAATGCATTTTTGCTGTTTTCTTTAAAGAAGAGCCATCACTATAGTCTGGCCACCAACTCCCCACCTTTAGCTCAGTATGTGCAAAAGCCCAATGGTCAGGTTAGGGGGTTTCTGGATTATGACAATGAAACAGTTAGCTTCTATGACGTTTATAAAGCTTCCCTCACATATAGTTTTCTCAGTTCCCCCTTCTCTTACCCTCTAAGGCTTTTCCTTTACCTATGTTCTTCATGAAAATTCAGTTTTCATGATAATTTACTGGGGAACTTTCATGTCTGATGAAACTGCAGTTCTGAGACCTCATGGGAGGCAACAGGACAGTGCAGGATTGTGTTTGAGCTCACTGTAACTTTAGGAAACATAATGTATGTTTATAAAACGGGATAACCCCAGTGAGTGTATACATTTTTATTCTGTTTTGTTGTAATAAAATTATTTATTACATCAAAAAATATATTCCATCTCTTACCTGAATTGACCTTAGAACCCTGGAACATTCCCTTTAAGAGACATCAGAACAGTCATGTGTCACTCAACAGGGATAAGTTCTGAGAAACGTGTCTTCAGCCAATCCCATTGTTGTGTGAACATCTTGAAGTGTATTTAACAAACCTAGATGGTATAACATTCTCCACACCTAGGCCATATGACATAAACCTGGATAGCATGTTATTATGCCGAATACCCCAGGCAAGTGTAACACAGTGGTATTTTATGTACCTAAACATAAAAAAAGCATTGTAAAAATATGATATTATAATCTTATGGGACCACCATTGTATATGTGGTCTACCACCTCATTTGTAGTGCATAACTGTATTAAAACTGTGCAAAAAAATGTACCCATAAACCACAAAACCAATATCTGGGGTGTATATAACAAAAATAAAACAAAAGCATGTAAAATAATGCGCAGAATTCAAAGACAAGTCAAGGGAAAGAAAGACAATTAGGGACACATGTTTTAAAGCAGGAAGCTTTGATGATGTCAAGCCTGGCTGAGTCCAGGAGTCTGACCCCTGAGCAGTTACTGATAAGAAGGATAAAGCGTCATATCTCTAATAGCAAGCAAATTAACTGGTGCTCTGTTAAAATTTCCAGAGTTAAAACCAAGGTAGTTTTCGGTAAAGAATGTTCTCCTTGACAACATGGCCAGCATGTGGTTGAGCCGAGACCTGATACCAGCAAAGTGAAACTGCCGCTCTTTATTCAAGTTTCTAAAGGAGTCTCTCAAGTACAGATCCAAGTGGGGGGTGCCCAAGTACTTGGGATATCCAGGACTGTGGACATCGGTGGCTCTGATGGAAGCGTGAGAACCAGTGGAGCTTGCCACGGATCCTTGGGAAGACAAAGAGGAAGAAGACTTTAAACTGGAAGATCTTGAAACAGACATTTTTGAGACTGGTGACCCTTCTTTAGATGGGGTTCCCTGAGTAAAGAGCATGTGCTCGTCCAAATCAGTCTGAGTGGTGGCCGACTTCGACCAAACCATGGTTTGGGAGCTCACTCCCCTGGTGGGGACTGCAGCTTGGGTCCCAGCGCATGCCATGGCAGTGCTGGCTTGTGTTCCCACATGCACTGCATGCACCTCCTCTCCTGGCTCTGTTTGTGTGGCCACATCAGCAGACTTTCTGCTCTCTGGTTCATTCTTATGGCTGTTGAAATGGTCTTCCTCACTAAGGGTGGAGGACCCCGAGTCACGGTGCTTGGTCTCTGCCTCGTGCTTGGTGGGCACCTCTGAGTCCAGGTCACTCTTCCTGGGCGTACTTGAGAGTCTGGCCAGCCGCACACGCAGCAGGTTGCCCAACGTGAGCTCCTTGGACTGTGGTTTCTGGTCAGCCAGATGGTCAAACTTGTTGCTGATCTGGAAGTTAGACAGGAGTTTGGGGCTGATAGGTGTTGACTGGGCATAGAGAATTCGGAACTCCAAGTCAAAATGTTCCACCACTTGGCCAGACAGAATTACCAAGTTACTGCTGTTTAATTTCCCATCCGTCCATGTGAAACTTAAAGATTAAAAACAAACAAAATAGAAGCTGGTAAGAATGAGCAATTTTAGTTTATTTACCGTCATTCTGAATAATATAGCCTAGATATCCTGCCACATAAGATTCACAACTTTGGTGATATCATACCTACCATTTAGCATGCGTTCAACTCACCTTATCACGTGTATGTAATATATATGTGCATTAACTTTGTAAAAGGAAAAAGGACAACTGTTTAAACAACACACTGAAACCTACACAATCCTCAGCCTCAGAGTTTATTTTTAACATTTTTACAGTAGCCTTTTTTAAATATCTATTACGTCATCAATTCACTGGGAAAAGGTTTCAGCAGCTCAGGGAGGCACCTTTCCATTGAATGTAACTAAGCTTGCTATGCCTATTATACCACGAATTCATGGAGAATAAGTTCCAGCACCTTATGCTCCTGTTCCATGTGTTCTCTTGGTTATCCTATGTGCTATGCTGTAGCCCAGGAGTCCTCAAACTACGGCCCGCAGGCCACATGAGTTGGTATGAATTGTATTTGTTCCCGTTTTGTTTTTTACTTCAAAATAAGATATGGGCAGTGTGCACAGGAATTTGTTCATAGTTTTTTTTTTTAAACCGTAGTCCGGCCCTCCAACAGTCTGAGGGACAGTGAATTAACCCCCTGTTTAAAAAGTTTGAGGACGCCTGCTGTAGCCTATTATGCCATGAATTCATAGGGAAAGGGTTCTAGGAGCTCAGGCTCCTTTCCTTTTTTTTTTTTTGGCTGGGGCTGGGTTTGAACCCGCCACCTCTGGTATATGGGGCCAGCGCCCTACTCCTTTGAGCCACAGGAGCCTCCCTCAAGCTCCTTTCCATTGATTCTCTGGGTGGGGCAGGCTGGCACTTCAGTTGAACCCAGGTACCTTTCTCTTTGGCGTCCTTTTTCTGATCATCTTCCTTCATGCATTTTAGGAAGCTATATTGGCTCTTAGAGTGCTTAGTATGCTCAATATGAACATTAATGCTCTTGGCAAGAATCTTGCCCTTGTTTGTTTACAACAATGCCAACAGCATGCTGGGTGACACTGTATACTCTTCCAGTTTTGTCATTGTGTGGCATACCTTTTTGAACAGTACCCATTCCCTTGATGTCTACAACATCACCTTTCTTGAAGATTGCATATACGCGGCCAAAGGAACAAGCCTACATTTTCTAAAAAGCCTAGACAGCATGTATCGGGTACCTCTCCTCTCTCCCTTTGAATTTGTCATTTTGGTGAATTACTGGAAGATGGCGTCTCTGGTCAAAAGGAAAGCCTCATAGTTTTTAAAAACCAGAAAGGGCTTTTAAATACTCAGGCCAGCACCATCGTTTTAGAGGTAAGGAAACCACCTGAAGATGTCACAACAGGGAGCTACTAGTGGACCCCAGGTCAGGCCCCAGCCCTTGTCAATTGCTAATGCCCTCCTCCTTACTACCTCATCTAGCACTACCATGTTCACAGATCACCATTGCTCAAGACATGTTAGAGCTGACTTGCGGCTATTGGCCTTTGCCTGTCCACCAGGAATCCCTTCCCCTTCCTCTGCTATCAGAACTCAAGCCCACCCCTACCCAAGAAAGCTTTTATTTCTGCACCCTCTCTAATCCCAATGAGCCAGGCGTGTGATTCAGGCTAGCCAAAGATCCTATACCTGTGGATGCCGAGATTCATCCAGGGAGACATGTGACCTCATCAGGGCCAAGTAATTTTTCAGGGATTGACAGCAGTCCTGAGAGAAGGAGTTTCACTCTTTGGAGATCAAGGCTATGTAAGTGAGCCAGGATCTTGGCCTTCAAAGGGACAGCCTGCCTGAAGAGTTAAGATCAACTAGATTCGAAAAGGCAGAATCAGGAGATAGTATTCTGATCGATGTATGGCTCCTTGGTCAAAATGAAAACCAACTGCACCTTTCTACACTTCCAAGTTCTGCCATTCAATAAGTTTCATTTTGCATAAAGTAGTTTGAGTTAACTCTTACACTTGCAATCACCCCAGTGATACAGAAATTTGTACAAGTAGGTTTTAAATGAGAGAGAATTTGCAACCAAAAATGTCAGTTAATGTAATCCACCTGAGAACTGCCTTCAAAGCCAGAAAAGAGAAGATTCTTTTGAAATGAGATTACAAAGCACCCATCCAACATCCGGATTATAAATCATCCTCAACAAATGGAAGCTATCGTTGTTATCATTGGCAGCATATATCATTTGCAGAGGGTAAATTTTTTTTATTTCTATGTTTTAGAATAGCCAAAAACCATTTGGAGCTGTGTTTCATTAATATAGATAAATCCTACTCTGGGTAAAAATAGCTTCTTCCTGTCATATATAAACTTCTTACAAAAGGAAATCTCACGAAGGAGTTCAGATTTTGTTCTGACCAGATGGTACTGTTTGAAAAGCATCAAAGAGTTTCTTCATCTTATCATCTCATCTTCCCTGAACCTTTGCATTTCAACCATTACTCATGGCTGACACACAATTATCACTCAAGGACATGCATTTCTTCAAAAATGAGTTTTTCTTTTTAAAACTCTACAAACCTATCTCATACATTATCATCAGACAATCTCATGCAAAAGTGGCAAAACACACAATCATTGGAGCCACATAAGTAAAATGGCACAACTTCAGGAGACTGGCATCATTATGTCCACCCCGCCACTCAACTTCCCTGTTCTCTACCTTAAGGCACCATTGCCAAAGTGAAACTTCAAAGGTGTGATCAGAAACATGATCAGTATTTTCCAGACTAAAGCACTAAATTATAAGCTTAATGCAAAGGTAAACGGCTTAAGTCTAAAGGTGACAGCTTTGGCTTTGCCTTTAACATGGATGCTAATGCCTGCAAATGCTCCTACCCTTAAATAAACAGGGCAAATAAGGCCGAAATTCCTAAGGAACAAGGATTCCTTAGGAATTAACAGTGTGTGTGTCACTGTTAACCCCAAATTCATCCACCTGGGCCAGGGACTGAATCTAGGAACTGCTAACTGTGTGACCTCATGGCAAGTTTAGCTTCTGCATTTTATTTTTACAAATCACATGACAGGGAGGTGATGCCTACCCTGGTTTTTTTTTTTTTTTTTTTTTTCTGTAGAGACAGTCTTACTTTGTCCCTTGGTAGAGTGCCGTGGCGTCACACAGCTCACAGCAACCTCCAACTCCTGGGCTTAAGCGATTCTCTTGCCTCAGCCTCCCGAGTAGCTGGGACTATAGGTGCCCGCCACAACGCCTGGCTATTTTTTGTTGCAGTTTGGCTGAGGCTGGGTTTGAACCTGCCACCCTAGGTATATGGAGCCGGCGCCCTGCCCACTGAGCCACAGGCGCCGCCCGATGCCTAACTTGTTAACCAACTCTCTCTCACACAAACACACATATGGCATGTATCAGAATGACTGGCAATAAAGGTTCTCATTGAGAGGATAAAGAAATTTTTACCTTTATATGTTTCTTCCAAACAGTTTAGATTAATAAGCAATGGACAGGTTAGAAACTTACCTATAGGAGCCTGTTGCCACGCGAATGCCATCAATCAATGTGAACTTTTCGTGAACCTTCCCAACAATTTTTGTTCCTGATCTTGCATAGTAGATGTTTCCCGTAATAGTCCGAACTGTCATCAGCTGTTGACAGGGGAGTGGGAGAAAAATGAACAGTTCAGCAACACTCATCTGGGGAGCAAATGATTAAGACAGGAGGGCTAGTTTACAATTCCCAAACAAACTTATTGACAGATGCCTGGCTTAGTGTTGCCATTTAGTGACAACACACGTGACACGCTAGCCAGATGGTTCTCAGGACTCCACTTCTCTATTCACTACATCTTTTCATGTGTCCTTTTCCTATATTTAGTTGTATACATGCTCTAAAAAAAGATTTACCTTTTTGGGATACTGAACAACAGAATCCAAGCAATGATTCTGAAGCAAACTAGGCTGATCTTTCTCTTGCTCTTTTGTTTAATAGCATCACATCAGAATAACTGCCTAGCCTCATGTACCCCCACCTCCTAATGGGTATAGAGAAGAGGAACATAGAATGAGCCTTCCCTAACAGGATGCTGAGGCAGAAACATCACATGCAGCTTAATCAGCATCGTCACATCTACAAATATGTAATTACCAAAAAGGGACACTGGCACTACACAGGATCATATACTGCACATGTATGCATGATTATCTGTCAAATGACACAAGTAAATTAGACACAACGATATGCAAAATACTAAGACAATCTGCATTCCCTGGAGCTTCATATTGTTAGAAATCTTATATACTTAAATGTTTAGGACTTTTGTTTGACTCATTCATTCCACAAACCTATAGAGCCCCTACAATGAAAATGTATGTCCACCTTCTACACAAAAGTTCATGGCAACTTTATTCATAAGAGACAAAAACTGGAAACTATTCGAATGTCCTTCAGTGGATAAATAGCTAAACTGTGGCACAGCCATACCATACGATAGCATCCGGCAATAAGAAGGAACAAACTACTGATACATGCCAACAACTTGGATGGATTTCAAGGACATTGTGATGGGAGGAAAAGCCAATCTCAAAAGGTCTCATACTATATATTTCCATTTATATAAAACTCTAAATGGGGGTTTGAGGTACTCCCACTGAATGGGTACAATGTAGGAGTGTACGACACACCTTTTGGGTACAGGACACAACTACAGGAGGGATTCTACCTAACAAATCCAAATATTATGATTTGGTTGTTGGTGCCCTCATATTAACCTGAAGTCTTCTCTGTTTCCCCAGTAGCTGCATCTTATAGGACACTATCAAATGCTGGAATTTAGCTCGGTACAGTAGCTCACGCCTGTAATCCCAACACTTTGGGAGGCTTAGATGGGAGGATCGGTTGAGGCCAGGGATTTGAGACCAGCCTGAGTAAGGGCAGGACCTCTTCTCTACTAAAAATAGAAAACTAGCCTGGCATAATGGCTAGTTTTTATATGTGCTCTGGCAATAAGGAGGAACAATATATATTTATTGTTCCATATATATATATATATATATATATATATTTTTTTTTTTTTTTTTTACACATATAATTAGGACTCTTGTACCCCAGAATCAACAATTTAAAAAAATCAACTCTTATTTTAGTGTGGTGATTCATGAAAATAAAGATGTTTCAATTTTAAATTTAGTAAGTTCCCTTTGAATTTTTATATTGTAAATAAATCTTCACTATCAATTTAAAAAATCTCTAAATGACAAAATTATAGAAATAGAGAACAAATTAGTGGTTGCCAGAAGTTAAGATGGTGGCAGGGAGGCCCAGAGAGCAGTGAGGTGACTGCAAAAGTGCAGCAGGAGGGAAGCTTTATAGTGATAGACCAGTTCTGTGTCCTGATGTACACAGTGCAATGAGAAAATGGCATGAAATTACATGTAGTACACAGTGTCAATTTACAGGCTTTTTCTTTTGTTTTGTTTTGAGATAGAGTCTCAATCTGTCGCCTGGGAAAAGGTGCAGTGGTGCCACCATGGCTCACTGCAACCTCAAATTCACGAATTCAAGGGTGGCACCTGTGGCTCAACGGAGTAGGGCGTCAGCCCCACATATTGGAGGTGGTGGGTTCAAACCCAGCTCCGGCCAAAAACTGCAAAAACCAAACAAACGACAAAAAAAAAAATTCACGAATTCAAGCGATCCTCCAGCCTCAGTCTCCCAAGTAGCAGGGACTATAGGGACCCATCATGATGCCAGGCTAGTTTACCTACTTTTAGTAGAGATGGGGTCCTGCCCTTATTCAGGCTGGTCTCAAATCCCTGGCCTCAACCAAGCCTCCCACCTCAGCCTCCCAAAGTGTTAGGATTACAGGCGTGAGCTACTGCACCCAGCCAAATTCCAATGTTTGATAGTGTCCTATGGGATGCAGCCACTGGGGAAACAGAAGCGTATAGGAATGAAATTTCTCTATGCTATCTTTACAAGCTCTGTGAATCTATCATTATTCAAAGTAAGCTAAAAACAAAAGACAAAACAAAAACCATGGCAAGATATAATACTACTTCTGTGGTATTCTTACCAAAATCCACAACCTGAATTTAACCTTGAGGAAACAATTTCTATAGGAAACTGGCTAGTATTCCTCAAAAGTCTCAAGACCCAGCTGGGCATGGTGGCACATGCTGTGGCCTCAGCTACATGGGAGGCTGCAGTGGGAGGATCACTTAAAGCCAGGAGTTCAAGATCAGCCTGGGCAATACAGTAAGACACCCCATCTGTTAAGGACAAAAGAGACCAAAAAAATAAAAAGCCATCAAGACTCTAAACGAGGAAGATTAAAAAAAGCCGAGGAAATTTGACAACTAAATGCAGGTGTGGTTATAGATTAGATCTTAGACCAGAATAGGGGCATGAGTGGAACAACTGGTGAAATTCATAAGATCTACAGATTAGATGGTATTATATCCAACTTATTTTCTGATTTTATTAGTTGTGCTGACATTTGTAAGATGTTAACATGTGAAGAACTTGAGCAAAGAGTATTCAGGAATTCCTTGTATTATTTGTGGATTTTCCTTAACTTTTTATCTTTGAGACAGAGTCTTTCTCTGTTGCCCAGGATAGAGGACTGTGGCAATATCATAGCTCACAGGAACTTCAAACTCCAGGGTTCAAGTGATCCTCTTGCCTCAGCCTCTTGAGTAGCTGGGATTCCATGTGCCCACAACACCCAACTGATGTTGCTATTTTGACTATTTTTATTTTTTAATTTTTATTTATTTATTTTTTCTTGTAGAGACAGAGTCTCACTCTATCACCCTCGGTAGAGTGCCAAGGCATCACACAGCTCACAGCAACTTCCAACTCCTGGGCTTAAGTGATTCTCTTGCCTCAGCCTCCCAAGTAGCTGAGACTACAGGCACCCGCCACAACGTCCAGCTATTTATTGCTTGTAGTTGTCTTTATTGTTTGGCAGGCCCGGGCTGGATTTGAACCCACCAGCTCTAGTGTATGTGGCTGGCGCCTTATCCGCTTGAGCTACAGGCACCAACTCAATTTTTTTGTTTGTTTTTTGGAGACAGAGTCTCATTACGTCACCCTCAGTAGATGTCATTTTTTTTTTTGCAGTTTTTGGCCTGGGGCAGCGCCCTATTCATTTGAGCCATAGGCACTGCCCAGATGTCATTGTTGTTTAGCTGGCCCAGTTGGGTTCACCAGCCTCGGTGTATGTGGCTGGTGCATACTGTGCTGAGCCACACCAGCCTATTTTTATAACTTATATATAAATCTTAAACTATTTCAAAATTTAAAAAAAAGCAAAATCTAGAAAATTTCATAGAGATACAAATGGAATTGGCAGGACAGCTTTGTAGAGGAGGTGATAACTCCTGAGCTCAGTCTTAAAGGATCAACTTATAATACATGTGTATAATAACAAGCCTAAAAAATACTATATGGGCAGATGTAGGTGTGGTTTTGTGTGTCACTCCCTTTGGCACATATCTAAATGCTGTACATCCTCTGTCATTATGGCCAAAGCAAGTTTGAGCATCTGCACACGAGTGCGTGACCAAGTTCCTTCAGACAGGACAATACAATATTCCTTTTTTTTAACTTTTATTAAATCATAATTGTGTACATTAGGGCAATCATGGGGCACAATGTGTTGACTTCATATAGAATCTGAAATATTTTCATCGAACTGTTTAACATAGCCTTCATGGCATTTTCATAATCAACTCCCAGGGCATGTTCGGGGAAGTCAGCCTCTGCATTATGAGGGCACAAATTCAGCAACACAGCCATGCCTGGGCAAAAGAAGCATCTAGGGGAGACAGTGCTTCTCTATTAAGAAGGTAAGAGTGTAAAAATTGAGGAAAATATGTACAATTATTATGTACCCATAATAATTATTTTTTTTAATTGAGGGAGCCAGACCTCCTTTAAACTCTCTTACAGAGGATCTGGACGTCCATTAAGGCAGCAACCAACAGGGGGCAACTGAGTTAGTAGATACTCCCAGATTTCTGCCTAGTATATGAATCAGAGCCAATCACTTAATCAAAACTATAGCCAGAACTTTTTAATTTTTCTCCTGCTAGGACACAGCCTTAATTATAGAAAGAGAACCTTGAAATTAAACATTGACACCTTCAATTTCTTCACCTGGCTCTGTGTGAGAGCAGTCATGGGCTAAATAACTGGTTAGAGAATAATACTTTTTCTATGCTGACATGTATTTTCCTTGGGTCTGCCTGACTTCATTCTTTAATTTACTGTTGGGTTACATGGCTGTCTTGTTTCACTCAGTCTCTAACCCCCAATCCTGCCTCCACCAAGAATTTGCTTTGTGGCACCAGTGACAGGTTGGTAACTACCTCATTAAACCCAACCCTCCATTCTCTCATAGAGGAAACCACCAACAAGAACTCTGTGGGAAAAGTTAAACAACCAAATTTTGCAAACTAAATGGCTTGATAATAACAAGGTGATAAATTAGAGTAACCTAAAGCACCAAAGTCCAAATTCTTTGTTCATTTGGCTGACTGCCAACTGATTTCTAGTACCTAAAATAGTACCTGGTATATAGTAGGTGCTCAATAGGTGATAAATTAAGTTCCAAAGCTCATGGGTTAACTTGCTTCAACTAAAAAAATAAATTCTGGGAGGCACCTGTGGCTTATCAAGTAGGGTGCCGGCCCCATATACCAAAGGTGGCGGGTTCAAACCCAGCCTCTGCCAAACTGCAAAACAGAAAAATAGCCAGGCGTTGTGACGGGCGCCTGTAGTCCCAGCTACTCAGGAGGCTGAGGCAAGAGAATCACCTAAGTCCAGGAGTTGGACGTGGCTGTGAGCTGTGTGACGCCACAGTACTCTACTGAGGGTGATAAAGTGAGACTCTGTTTCCTCTGTTTCTACAAAAAAAAAAAAAAAAAAACATGAGACTCTGTCTCTACAAAATAAATAAATAAATAAATTCTTAGCCGGGTGTTGTGGTGGGCCCCTGTAGTCCCAGCTACTCAGGAGGGTGAGGCAATATAATCACCTAAGTCCAGGAGTTGGACGTGGCTGTTTGCTGTGTGACGCCACATTACTCTACTGTGGGTGTTAAAGTGATACTCTGTTTCCTCTTTTTCTACAAAAAAAAAAAAAAACAACATGAGACTCTGTCTCTACAAAATAAATAAATAAATAAATTCTTAGCCGGGTGTTGTGGTGGGCACCTGTAGTCCCAGCTACTTGGGAGGTTGAAGCAAGAGAATCGCTTAAGCCCAAGAGTTTGAGGTTGCTGTGAGCTGTGACGCCATAGCACTCTACCGAGGGTGACATAGTGGGACTGTCTCAAAAAATAAATAAATAAATTCTATAATAAACGTGGCCACTTTTGCTTCTTTCCACTAGAGACTTAGATAGCTAAGTTGTGCAACCTTACCTTTAAACCAGTTCTCAACCTTCCTAATGCTGCAACCCTTTGATACAGTTACTCATGTTGTGGTGACCTTCAAACATAAAATTATTTCGCTGCTACTTCATAACTGCAATTTTGCTACTGTTAGGAATTGTAATGTAAATATCTGATATGTAGGATGGATTTTCATTGTTACAAAGGGGTTAGACCCACCGGTTGAGAACTGCTGCTTTAAACTTTGTTTTGAGACAGAGTCTCATTATGTCACCCTTGGTAGAGTGCTGTGGCATCACAGCTCACAGCAACCTCAAACTCTTGGGCTTAAGTGATTCTCTTGCCTCAGCCTCCCAAGTAGCTGGGACTACAAGCACTCACCACAGCCTGGCTATTTTTGTTGTTGTTCCAGTTGTCACTGTTGTTTAGCTGGCCCGGGCTGGGTTCGAACCCACCTGCGCCAGTGCATGTGGCTGGTGTCATAACCACTGTGCTACAAGCGCCAAGTCTTTACCTTTAAATTCTTAAGCCATTTCCACAATCATAGAATTAGACATGGACATAAAGTCTAATTTTATAATAATGACAGACAAACAGCAGCACGTGCTAGTAATTATGAACACAGGTCCTGGCGGCAGGCAAATGAAGATTCAGAACCCAGGCCTGCTCCTTGGTAGCTGTGGATACTTCGGCTTTCTGTGTCACCTTTTCCTGATCTAGAGCACAGAGATCATGCCACTTACCTAACAGGACTTCTACAAGAATTAAGTTATATAACATGTGTCAAAAGCATGGAGCAGTACCAAGAACAGAGTAGGAGATCAATAAATGCTTGTCCCTGTGATTAAAAGTGGAGCCTCCTGGAGCTACTAACAAAAGCAGCAGCTTCCAGGGTGGTCTCCAGGCCCTGGACTGGGGAGCCAGTCCAGGCTCTGTTAGGAGGCAGCAAAGTACCAGGGAGAGGCCTAGGTCTTGAATCTTGTCATTTCTTGGCCAGCCACAGTGACTCACACCTGTACCCCTAGCACTCAGGGAAGCCAAGGAAGATGGATTGCTTGAGCTCAGGAGTTTGAGACCAGTCTAAGCAAGAGAAAGACCCCATCTCTACTAAAAAAAAAAAAAAATAATAATAATAATAGAAAAACCAGGGAGGCTAAAACAAGAGGATCACTTGAGCCCAAGAGTTTGAAGTTGCTGTGAGCTATGATAATGCCACGGCACTCTACTCAGGATGACAGAGTAAGTGAGACTCTGTCTCAAGAAAAGAAAAAAGAAGGCCAGGCACGGCGGTTCACGACAGTAATCCTAGCACTTTGGGAGGTCAAGGTGGGTAGATAGCTTGAGCTCACCATTTCAAGACCAGCCTGAGCAAAAAGCAAAACCTCATCCCTACTAAAAATAGAAAAAAAACTGAGGCAAGAGGATCACTTGAGCCCAAGAGTTGGAGGTTGCTGTGAGCTGTGATGCCACAACACTCTACCCAGGGCAACAGCTTGAGACTGTCTCTTGAAAAAAAAAAAAAAAAAAAGAATCTTGCCATTTCTTTTTAACAGCTTAATTGAGAGATAGTTCACCTATCACACAATTTACCACTTAAAGCCCACAATTCTGTAGTTTTTCATTTATTCATAGATACGTGTAACCATCATCACAGTCAATTTTAGAACACTCATCACCTTAAAAAGAAAGTCTGTACCCTTTAGAAACCACCCCATCCTTCCTGCCAATCCTCCCGCTCTGAACAGTCTACTTAGTGCTAATCTACTCATAGAGATTTCTCAGTTTGGGACTTAATGGCCTCATATAACCATGGCCTTGTGACTGACTTCCTTCACTCAGCATTCCATCCGCAGCTTTGTTATGTTGCAGCATGTATCAGCACTTCAGTCCTTTGTATGGCTGAATAACATCCTATTGTATGACCAGACAACATATCCATTCAGAAGGACATTGGATTGTTTTTACCCTTTGGCTACTAGGAATAATAGTGCTATAAATATTCATATGCAAGTTCTTATGTGAACATATGTTTTCACTCATCTTGGGTAGATACCTACGAGTATAACTGCCAGGTCACAGTTATCTTCGTTTCCTGTGAGACTTCAGGCAAATGACTTTGCTTATAACCTGTTCTCTTGTCAACAGAGAAACCACCACCAACTGCCTTGTACATCACAGATGCTCAGTCACATCTGTTGATTTTGGTGAGACTGCAAGTATTATAGCAGACCACCAACCTTCTCCTGTTCCGGATGAACTTTCAGATCCATGCACATATCCAAAAATTGAGAGAGTAGAGCCTGGTCCAGAAGGATATACACAGCAACTCCCTGTTTCCTACATATTTCCTGCAGGTCTCTGAAGATGTCGATGTCTGTGAAGACGTCCATTACCACAGCAATCACCTGTAGGGTAAGACAGAAGAGTAAGCAGTCAGCTCACAAGAACACAGCCTTACAGTTCTGTCTGAACTCTAGACCACGTCTAGCTGAGAAAGGACAAAAGGACCCTCCACTCCACAATTATCCTTCCTTCCTTTTCCTTCTGCGGTATCAGTTTTTCCCTCACCATGAACTCTTTTTTTTGGACACAGAGTCTGACTCTGTTGCCCAGGCTAGAGTGCTGTGGCATCAGCCTACCTCACACTCCTGGGCTCAAGAGATTCTCCTTCCTCAGCCTCCAGACTAGCTGGGATTACAGATGCCTGCCATAATGCCTGGCTAAATTTTCTATTTTTATTGCAGACAAGGTCTTTTTCTTGCTCAGGTGGATCTCAAACTCCTGAGCTCCAGCAATCCACCTGCCTTAGCTTCCCAGAGTGCTAGGGTTACAGGTGTCAGCCACCATGCCTAGCCACTGTGAAGTCTTTCCATCAAAGTGAGATGGAGTCTCACTTTGTTGCCCTTGGTAAAGTACCGTGGTGTCATAGCTCACAGCAACCTCAGACTCTTGGGCTCAAGCGATTCTCTTGTCTCAGCCTCCCAAGTAGTTGGGACTACAGGCACCCGCCAAAACTCCTGGCTATTTTTAGAGACGGAATCTCACTCTGGCTCTGACTGGTCTCGAACCCGTGAGCTCAGGCAATCCACCCGATTAGGCTTCTCAAGTGCTACGATTACAGGCGTGAGACATGGCACCTAGCCTAGCCTACAAACCTTGCCATCAAGATGGTCAAACATTCCCCCTGCCATCCAGCCACTCTGCTCCACCCTGACAAGTTTCTCCGAAAAACATAAATACACTGCCTTGCCCTCCTATGAACCTACTCCATTTGACTTTTGCTTTCACTAAAGCCTCCGTCTCATTTGACTTTTGCTTTCACTAAAGCCCCCGTCTCACAGGCTTGATTCAGATCAGCAACCTGTCTGGACTCTCCGGCTCACACACCATAACCTTAGACACGTTGCTTTCCCCACCAGGCATTAGCTTTCTGTCAATAAAACCTTAAATTCTAAGGTCCCTCTGGGTATAGCATTTTCCAAATCTATGATTTTAATTATTGTCTGATTGTGGATCGCAATCTCTGACTTTTTTATTATGATCTAGAAAGGCCCAGCCCATCCACCAGCTCACAGCTTAAAAGTAATCAAACCAGGCACATAACATTCTCCCACCTTCTGTCCCCTAACGCTGAGCACATCTCAACATTCCACTCTCTCCACCAGGCTGTTTCTACCATCTGCTGTATGGAATCTAAACAAATAGCTTCCACAATACCAGTCTCTCCTCAATAAAAGGTAGTCTTTGGTATCTGTCCACAGTGCAAGTCCATGATAAGAATAGGGAAACATTTCCTAAGGACTCTGCCCTCAAGTTCAGACCAGTCTTCTCCCCAGTGCAGCTCCCACCATGCCTCCCTGTTGATTTTACACAATCAGGATCAGACCACAGCTAACTACCCCTTAGCCATGTGTCCTTGGGCAAATTATAGCTGTTACAGGGTCTGTTTCGCCAGCTGCAAACTAGGGTTATGAAGAACTAAATGGCCGTCTTACCTAAAGTGCGAGATTTGGAAGATCCCTTAGAATCTGCTCGTTTATTCCTTTTGCCAAGCTGGTGCTGGAGCTATCCAGACAGGCACCACAGGGAGATACCTGCCAGCTCCCAGCTCTCCTTGTTCTTTAAAGAACAACTGCTCTGGAGCAAAGCCTCTAATGGCACCCTTTGCAGGCTTAAAACTGTGGTCTTGAGCTAACTCTTGGCAGGCGGGGGTGGGGGAGTGGAGATGTCAAAATATTCAGGCTTAGCTGGGTGCGGTGGCTAATGCCTGTAATTCCAGTACTGTGGGAGGCTGAGGAGAGAGAATTGTTGAGCTCCAGAGTTTGAGACTTGCCGGAGGGAGAGTGAGACCCCCAACTCATAAAAAAAAATTGAAAAACCCAGCTGGATGCTACAGCAAGTGCCTGTAATCCCAGCAGCTTCCAGAGGCTGAGGCAAAAGATGCCCACAGCCCAAGTCTGTGGTTGCAGTGAGCTATGAATGATGCCATTGCACTCTGCTCAGGGAATAGGGTGTCTCAACAAAAAAATAAATAAATAAATACAATTTAAAAATATATATTCATCCTTAGAAACAAAGGGGTGCTACCTAAGGAAGCCAAGGTCCCAGGGCTCTGCTGCAGTCTGGAGCTGTAAGGCTTTCTCCCCACTTCAACAGTCAAACCCTGTGTCTCTCAGAATCAAATTAACTCTTAAGATTTTCACTCATAGGTCTCAACTCTTCCACTGGAGCAAAGGCCTTTGAATGAACTGATTTATCTCTGTGGTCCCAGGGGACTCATGACCTGACAGGCATTACCCTTTAAGGATTTGGAGGTTAAAAAAGAGGGCGGCGCCTGGGGCTCAGCGAGTAGGGCGCCGGCCCCATAGACCGAGGGTGGTGGGTTCCGGCTGGCCCAGGCCAAACTGCAAAAAAAAAGAAAAAATAGCCAGGCATCGTGGCAAACACCTGTAGTCCCAGCTACTCGGGAGGCTGAGGCAAGAGAATCGCCTAAGCCCAAGAGCTGGAGGTTGCTGTGAGCCGTGTGACGCACGGCACTCTACTGAGGGCGATAAAGTGAGACTCTGTCTCTACAAGACATAAATAAATAATTAGGCTCGGCGCCTGTGGCTCAACGGGCTAAGGCGCCAGCCACGTACACCTGAGCTGGCGGGTTCGAATCCAGCCCGGGCCTGCCAAACAACAATGACGGCTGCAACCAAAAAATGGCCAGGCGTTGTGGTGGGCGCCTGTAGTCCC
>CAUYRH010063400.1:0-56517 GCA_963574655.1 Perodicticus potto | reverse complement strand
ATTCGTGTGTATTATCTAGAATAGGTAAATTTATAGAGATGGAAAACAGATTAGTACTTGTTGGGATGGGTGGAGGGGAGAATTGAGATTAACCTATCAGTAGTAGGTATAGGGTTTCTTTTGTTGTTTGGTTTTTGTTTTTTTGACAGTCTTACTATGTCACTTTTGGTAGAGTACAGTGGCATCACAGCTCACAGCAACCTCAAACTCTTGGGCTTAAGCGATTCTTTTGCCTCAGCCTCCCAAGTAGCTGGGACTACAGGTGCCCACCACAATTCCCGGCTGTTTTTTGTTGCAGTTTGGCCAGGGCTGGGTTTGAACCCGCCACCCTTGTTGTATGTGGCCAGCACTGTTACCGTTGTGCTATGGGTGCCGAGCCTAGGGTTTCTTTGGGAATGATAGAAAAGTTTTGCAATTAGATAGTGGTGATGGTTATACAACATAGTGAATAGAACCATAGTAGCAAAAACCACTGAAGCAAACACTTCAAATGGTGAATTTTACGTTGTGTGAAATGTATCTATATATAAAGATAAATTTCAAATCAGGAAACCTTCAAATAGTTTTACAAAAATGATCCTCTTTTATCTTATCATTGCACTGTGGAAGTCAGATATGATCTGAAGGGTGCCATAGTATGGTAACACCTGACATTGCTTTTATAATTTATAATTATAAAGAATTCTGCATTTAGGTGCAGTTGTCTATATATTGGTATACATGAAAGATTAAAAAAAACCAGGAGCTCTGAGTAAACAGATAGGCTTGCTGACCATTAGGAAACCCTACCCTTATGTCAATAGTAAGGTCTTTTTTTTTTTTTTTTTTAATCCCTTAAATTGGAATTACCAAAAAAGAATCTTCAAATATTTTCCTTGGAAAGCTGCAGGCCTAGTTGGGAGCTGAATATAACGAGAGGACTGGATGAGGGTATGAGACCGAGGAGTGGTATCCTAGTACTCTGTACTCTGTTTATAAAAATGTTCAGTACAGTATCCTTATCATTCCTGCTGTCCCCAAGGTCAGAGACTACTTTATTCACTTTTTTAAAGACTAAATCTTTAGATTTTTGCTGGGATTGGAATATGGCCTCCCTTCAGCCATCCTTCTGGAAGTATTTATTTGTTTTCCGGTCAAAGTTCAGTTTCTAGGCTTGCTGAGTTACCATTTAATCCATCTGCTTTTTTTTTTTGAGACAGAGCCTCAAGCTGTCACCCTGGATAGAGTGCTGTGATATCACGACTCACAGCAACCTCCAATTCCTGGGCTCAAGCGAATCTCTTTCCTCCACCTCCCAAGTAGCTGGGACTACAGGCGCCCGCCACAATGCCCGGCCGTTTTTTGGTTGCAGCTGTCGTTGTTTGGCGGGCCCGGGCTGGATTCAAACCCGCCAGCTCAGGTGTATGTGGCTGGAGCCTTAGCCCGTTGAGCCACAGGCGCCGAGCCAATCCATCTGCTTTTTAGCTTCCAAAATTTTGATACTCTTCTCTCTTCTCTTTGCCATAATTGTTAATCCTGTTTTTAAAAATCCCTTTGGTGTTTTAGTGGGATTTCAGGAAGAAAGTGCATGTGTTCAGTCAGTCTACCTTGACGTTAATTTGTTCTTTTATTTTTAACCATACAATTTAAACAGTGTTGTTTTAGCATTTCTAGTTTACACAGTGGTATTAAGATACCTTGTTTGATTTTAATTTTTAGTCCTTCTAATAAGCTATGGGCTGTGGCTTCACATTGTAATTTGACTCAGTTGAACTTTCACATTGTTAATGGAATGCTGTCTGGCTGTAAACTCTGTTTACAAAAATTTGGTTGGAAAAAAAAAAGGGTGGTGCCTGTGGCTCAAAGGAGTAGGGCACTGGCCCCATATATGGGAGGGGTGGGTTCAAACCCAGCCCCGGCCAAAAAAAAAAAAAAATGTTTGGTTGGTATCCTATTTAGAACCTAAAATGTAGTGTTTGATTATTCCAATGATATGTCTTATTCTAGACAGAATATAATGCTTTGTTCTTTTTGTTGTACCCACTAGGATACATTTTAAGGGCTTTATTGAAGTATAATGTACTATAACATAAAACTACAACTGAGTGATATTTTACTAAATTTGCAGAGTTATATAACCATCCTACAACCCAGTTTCAGAACATTTCTACAGACCCAGAGCAATCCCTTGTGCCCATTGGCAGTCAGTCCCCATTCCTACCACGAGCTCTTGGCAAACAATTGATTTTCTGTCTCTAGATTTTCTTTTCTGGAAATGTATACATAGAACTACACAGTATGTGGTCTTTTGCATCTGGCTCCTTTCACTGCATAATAATATTTTAGAGGCTTATCTGTATACTAGTATTGCCAAATGAGAGATTTCATTGTATGGGTATTCAACATTTGTTTTTCCATTCACTAGTTGATGGACATTTGGGTTGTTGCCATTATTGTAAATAATGCTGTGAACAGAGAGTGTATTTTTGAAGATGATTCTATGTATTTGCCATACCATACCATAGAGCAGTGGTTCTCAACCTGTGGGTCACAACCCCTTTGGGGGTCAAACGACCCTTTCACAGGGGTCACCTAAATACCACCACTGCCATAGAGTATTCTGGATATAAAGTTGGATAATAAAAATGGGGTATAACTTGGACCAGAATCTGACCTCATTAGCAAATAACACAGATTGAGTGTTCTTTCCCCCCATGTCTGTAGCACAGTCATGGTGGAGTCTTAGTTGGTTAACTATAGTGCAGAAGCAGCTCAGCACCAGTAGTCTCTGGTAGTAAATTCCATCAGAGGCACTGATGGCCAGTTGTTAATGTAGACACTTAATGACTAAACTTTGGGCCCTTCTTAGGACCTAAAAGGTAATTCGTTTGTTAGTTTTTAAAAATTTGAAACCTAATGTGACATTTATTTTTTGAGACAGAGTCTTCACTGTGTCACCCTCAGTAGAATGCCATGGCCTCACAGCTCACAGTAACCTCCAGCTCTTTGGCTTAAGTGATACTCTTGCCTCAGCCTCCCAAGTAGCTGGGACTACAGGCGCCCACCACATTCCTGGTGGTTGTTTTTTGTTACAGTTGTCAATTTAGCTGGCCCTGGCCAGGTTCAAACCTGCCAGCCTCAGTGTATGTGGCTGAGCTGCAGGCATTACCTATTTTTTGTTGTTGTTGTAGTAGTTATTGTTGTTTAGCAGGCCCAGGCTGTGTTCGAACCTGCCAGCCCTAACCACTGTGTGGCCATCACCCTAACTACTGAGCTATGGGCACCGAGCCAATATGACTTAACACTAACAGTCTCCTTTCTAAATTTGGGGGTGGGATTGGTTCTCTTTATTTCTCAGAAAATCCTCACAGGTACTTTGGCAAATTGGGAGGTAGATATGGGCCGTTCTAAAACTGGCAGGATGACACATTAGTGAGAAATCCCAAAGGTTTGCTACAAACCTACGTCCTTTCAGACTTGTGAGGTGGTCTGATTGGGAAGCAGCATGTACCAGTATATCCCAGCGGCACTTTATCCATTGCTGGACGGGCTCTGTGTCTGCAGCATGAGCACAGAGTCACAGGTGGCTCTCGAGCACACAGAAGGGTGGCTAGTTTGAGCAATTTTTAATTTTTAAGATTTTAGTTAAATTTAAATAGCCAAATGTAGTTAATGGCTACTGAATTGGCACAAGAGTGCTAGACAGTTTTGTTAAACTGTCACAAATTAAATTTTAGTTTCTGTCACCTCAGATTCTAGGTTTTATTTTTGCTTACTTTGGAAAATTTTGCTATTTAACATGGCTTTTGCGAGTGTTTTCGTTTTCTTAATTTGTTTTGTATAGGTGGCACAGGAATGGCTCAGCTCTCCGAATAAAGAGATTTTCTATCGGTTGAATTTACGAAAATTTCCTGCTGATTATAAAAAATGCTGGGAATTTGTAGGTAAGATTTTTCTTATGCATCTTGAAATGTGTAATATAATAATTGGAGATTTTCAATTAAGTGGAGAGGTTATTGTTATTTGAATTTTTGTGGACATAGATTTTCCAAGCTGAATTTGCAGCCTCGTGCAAGAATATGTTTAAAATCTTAATGAGGTGGGCGGCGCCTGTGGCTCAGAGGAGTAGGGCGCCGGCCCCGTATGCTGGAGGTGGTGGGTTCAGACCCAGCCCCGGCCAAAAAAATAAAAAAAAAAAAAAAAATCTTAATGAGGATGATTACTGGGACAATTATGAATATAGAAATTCATGGCTCCCTCCCACCACTCCGTAATTAGAATTCTACAAGCTGAAGTGTCAGTGGACGCTGAGAATGAGAGAAAGGATGATTTGAAATGAGTGAAAGGGCTTGGTAAGAGTATTGCAGTAATGGCCTATATAGATTCTGAGTAAATCTTCCTGGATCGGTCTTTTCATTTCATGATCGGTCTGAAATCACTATTATGTACCAGTTAAATACACCAGTTGTTCAGAACTCTTAAAAATGAAATGTGTAAGTCCTCTTTTCCCCACCCGATCCACCTGAGAAAAAAATGAGCATGTGTGTATTGGGGGAAATGTACTACATGATCATTGTAGGACGCTCATAGGTAATATCAGCCAGAAATAAAATAAACATCCACACTTCCCTTTCTCTAGAGAGAATTTCATTAACATATTGATGTATGTCTTAATGCCAGGCCTTCTACTGACCCCTGTGAAGTATGTCTGTACATAGGAGAGTTGGGATCATTTTACTTTTTACATTTTTCATTCATTTTCATCCAGTTATTTATTTATTTATTTATTTTGAGACAGTCTCACTTGTTGACCTCGGTAGAGTGCTGTGGCATCACAGCTCACAGCAGTCTCAAAGTCTTGGGCTCAAGCAATTCTCTTATCTCAGCCTCCTTAGTAGCTGGGACTATAGGCACCCACCACAATGCTCGGCTGTTTTTAGAGATGAGGTCTTATCAAGTTGGTCTCAAACCTATGAGCTCAGGCAGTCCAACCATCTCGGCCTCCCAGAGTGCTAGGATTACAGGTGTGAGCCACCTTACCCGGCCCCTCCATCAATTTTGAAGCTTTTTCTTTTTCAGTTTCATTACTTGCTGGGGTTTTTTTGTGGTGACAGAGTCTTATTTTGTCATCCTTGGTAGATTGCCCTGGCATCATAGTTCACAGCAACTTCGATCTCTTGGGCTCAAATGATCCTCTTGCCTCAGCCTCCTGAATAGCTAGGACTGTAGGCACCCACCACAATGCCCAGCTATTTTTAGAGACAGAGTCTTGCTCTTGCTCTTGCTCAGGCTGGTCTCCAGCCTATGAATTCAGGCAATCCACTTGACTGGGCCTCCCAGAAAGCCTTTTTTTTTCCTTTTCAGAGACAGAGTTTTACTGTGTTGGCCTCAAACTCCTGGGCTCAAGCAAGCCTTCTGCCTCAGCCTCCTGCATAGCTAGGACTTTGGTCACTTAACCGCTGCACCTGCGTGTTGTTCAATTTTTAACATGAAGTTTTTGAAGGATAGATAATTTTTAGGTCTGTATATTCAGAACTACTATATTGATTTTTCACAGTTTTGTATTATTGATGCTTGAACAACATGACAGTTGGAGCACTGCCCCCTACACAGTTGAAAATTTGCATATAAATTTTGCTTCCCAAAAACTTTACAACTGGTTGTTGACCCAAAGGCCTTACTGATAACAGTCAGTTAACACATATTTTGTATGTTATGTGTATTGTACACTATATTTTCACAATAAAATAAGTTGAGAAAAGAAAATGTTAAGAAAATCATAAGAAAGAGAAAATAAATATACTCTTCACTAAGTGGAAGTGGATCTCTATAAAGGTCTTCATCTTTCTGCTGAGTAGGCTGAGGAAAAAGAGGAGGAGTCCATCTTGCTGTTTCTGGGGGTGGCAGAGGCGATGAGAAGCCATGTGTCAGTGGACCCTTGCGGTTCAAACCTATTGTTGTTCAAGGGTCAACTGTACGTCTAGGTGCAATAGGCATGAAGCATAATGAAGCCATTTTAAGAGCCAAGTCCGTCCAACCCTTCCCCATACACATCCATCTTTTAAATCTTCCTGCAAATTTATTTAAGCCCTTAGTGGTAAATTCAGTGTTAGTATTATTACTTCTAGGGCAGATGCTGGCTGGAATGCAGAGAGCTGGGACAGGGAGGCTACTCTAGGTACTACTGGCTGAGGTGGTCTTCCCCCCACTTTTTTTTGACCTCTGGCTTACCTAAAGCTTTGCTTCAGCTCTAGGAACTCAATTTATTTATTTTTTTCCCACTTGGAAGAGCGAATTGAGTACTAAGGGTATTTTGTTGTTGTTTTGAGACAGAGTCTCAAGCTGTTGCCCTGGGTAGAGTGCTGTAGCATCACAGCTCACAGCAACCTCAAACTCTTGGGCTTATGCAATTCTCTTGCCTCAGCCTCACAAGTAGCTAGGTCTACAGGCACCCACCAGAACAACTGACTATTTTTTGTTGTTGTTGTAGTTGTCATTGTTGTTCTAGCTGGCCCAGGCTGGGCTCAAACCAACCAGGGTCGGTGTATGTGTCTGGCGCCCTACCCACTGAGCTATGGGTACCACCTGAGTACTAAGTTTTAACATTATATCTCACCCACAGCCTACTATTGGGAAATTGGGACCCTTTTTCCTTCTACAGGCAGTCCTCGAATTACAAACATCCAACTTAACATGCAACTCTGGCTTGTCAGAACATCAGTTAACCTTGGTTGAAGTGTATTTTTCGACACTAGGTTCTGTTCACTTTATTTGTAAATCAATCTTTTACCTATCCCACGTTCTTAAATTATTATAACTTTATAAAAAGCATTGAAATCCTACAGTTTTAGGCCTTAGGCCTTATATAGTTCTGTTCTTTTTTTTAAAAAAGTTCCTTTGTATTGTCATACAAGTTTTACAATCAACTTGTCAATTTAGTTATTTATTTATTTTTGAGACAGAGTCTCACTTTATCACCCTTAGTAGAGTCCCTTGGCGTCACAGGTCACAGCAATCTCAAACTCTTGGGCTTAAGTGATCCTCTTGCCTCAGCCTCCCGAGTAGCTGGGACTACAGGTGCCTGCCACAACACCTGGCTAGTTTTTCTATTTGTAGTTAAGATAGGGTCTCACTCTTGCTCAGGCTGGTTTTGAACTCCTGAATTCAAGGAATCTACCTGCTTGGGCCTCCCAGAGTGCCAGGATTACAGATGTCAGCAAGCCAATTTGTCAGTTTTTAGAAAAATACCTGCTGGTATTTTGATGAGGGTTGTTTTGAATTTAAAGATTAACTTGGAGAGAGCTAACATTTTAATAGCTTTGGGTCTTAGTCATTAAAGTTAGTGTATTTCTCCATTTATTTAGGCTGTTTCTTTTGGCAGTATTTTGTATTTTTCATAGTATAGTGCTGGATTGGTGATTGGTACTGAACTTTGCCTTATTCTATTGCTTGCTTTATTTTCTCAGTCTCATTTAGTTTATGACTTATCTTTACCCTTTTGTTTGAAATGCCAACGAAGGTCCAAGATCCCTTATGTATAGTAATGCATCACTTATATTCTGAGAAATGTGTTGTTAGATGATTTTGTCTTTGTGGGAACATAGTAGAGCATCCTTGTGTAACCCTAAATGGTGTCATGTACAGGACTCCTAGGCTGTGCAGTACAGACTATTGCTCCTGAGCTACAAACCTGGGCAGTGTATTACACTGAATACTGTAGGGATTTGGAACACAATGGAAACTGTACATATGTCTGAACATAGAAAAGGCACAATAAAAATACAGTATGATAGTCTTGTGGGACCACATATATATAGTTTGTCATTGAATGTAATGTCATGTAGTGCATGACTGTGCTCAGATCTGTTTATATATTTTTTGTTGGAACATTGAAAGTGGGGAGTAAACAAGAAAGTCTTTTGATTAAAGACCAGAATATATGTCTGGGAAAGAAAATATATTAACAAATTTTTTTTTTTTTTTGAGACAGTCTCACTTTGTCGCCCTTGGTAGAGTGCCATGGCATCACAGCTCACAGCAACCTCAAACTCTGGGGCTTGAGTGATCCTCTTGCCTTAGCCTCTCAAGTAGCTGGGACTACAGGCTCCCGCCACAATGCCCGGCTATTTTTTTGTTTGTTTGTTTGTTTAGCAGGCCCTGGGCCAGGTTCAAACCCACCACTCTCCGTGTAGGTGGCCAGCACCCTACTCACTGAGCTACGGGCGCCGACCTGTGCTGTATACTTTTGACCTTAAGTACAAGGATTTAATTTCTTTTGAGTTAATCTTACTTAAAATAATTCTATTAGAGTTACATAAATTTTGACTTCATGTTGTTTCATAGTTTACCTGGAAGAAGGAGATCTGGCTAAACAGCTTCATCCAAAGGAAAACGATTTGGTGTTTTTGGTTCCTGAGAGACAAAAGGGAGAGAAGAAAGATACCGAGAGAAACTGCACCAAGGATCTCTATGAATATTATTGTGGTTATGTTCACAAGTTTCGGCGCACTTCAGTCAGTAAGTAAACAGTGAGACATTAACATTATCAGATACAAGCTCATCTAATTTCCCACTAAATTGTGCTTTACCAGCCATGCATTTAATAACCATTTATGAAACATGTTTTTGCTATGTGTTGATTACTTACCATTTGGAGTCTCTTTCTAGTTTTTCTAGACTCATCTGGAAAAGACCCCATGTTTATTGTTATAGCCTTATGATTTAAAAGTTTTCTTCTCAGAATTGCCTAAGCCCAAGAGCTGGAGGTTGCTGTGAACTGTGGGACGTCACGGCACCGTACTAAAGGTGACAAAGTGAGACACTGTCTCTAAAAAACAAAAAACAAACTGAGCAGTGCCTGTGGCTCAGTGGTTAGGGCACCGGCCCCATATACCAAGGGTGACAGGTTTGAACCCAGCTCTAGCCAGCTAAAAGAGCAGTGGCAACTGCAGCAAAAATAGCCAGGCTTTGTGGCGGGCACCTGTAGTCCTAGCAACTCAGGAGGCTGAGGCAAGAGAATCGCCCTAGCCCAAGAGCTGAAGGTTGCTGTGAGCTGTGACGCGATGGCACTCTACTGAGGGTAACAAAGTGAGACTTTGTCTCAAAAAACAAACAAACAAAAAAACAAATAAAAGCTTTCTTCTGTAAAGCCCTCTTCTGGCACTTTTCCTTCATCTGTCATTGTATCTGTTATAACCATCTGTTAACCACTTGCAAGCCATCTGTTTGTTGTATCTTAAGTTGCATTCCAACCTTGGTTTTGTGGCTAATTACTAATGAGAATACAAAACATAAATCTCATTGTAAGGTAGCTTGAGGAATCTGCTGGGTTTATTATTTGTTTGTTTGTTTATTTTTAACTTGGACAACTCTGGAAGGAATCTACTGTTTATATCACTCCCATCCACTAGATTATAGGAACTTGTCTCCCTGAGGTAGGGCCAGGTACAGTGTCTCAGGCCTCTAATCCTAGCACTTTGAGAGACCACAATGGGAAGATCTTTTGAGGCCAAGAGTTTGAGACCAGCCTGAGTAACATAGTGAGACCTCGTCTATACAAAATATAGAAAAGTCATGGCTCGGCACCTGTGGCTCAACAGGCTAAGGCACCAGCCACGTACACCTGAGCTGGCGGGTTCGAATCCAGCCCGGGCCGCCAAACAACAATGACGGCTGCAATCAAGAAATGTCCGGGTGTTGTGGCGGGTGCCTGTAGTCCCAGCTACTTGGGAGGCAGAGGCAGGAGACTTGCTTGAGCCCAGGAATTGGAGGTTGCTGTGAGCTGTGATGCCATGGGACTCTACCCAGGGTGACAGCTTGAGGCTCTGTGTCAAAAAAAAAAAAAAAAATAGAAAAGTCAGTGAGCTTCTAGTCATAGCTACTTGGGAGGCTGAGGCAGGAAGATCGCTTGAGCCCAGGAGTTTTGAGGTTACATTGAGTTGTGAATATCACTGCACTGTATCCTGAGCAGCAGAGTGAGACCTTTAAAAAAAATAGCAGCCAAGCTCAATGGTTCATGCCTTTAATCCTAGCACTCTGGGAGGCTGAGGCAGGATGTTCCCCTAAGCTCTGGAGTTTGACACCAGCATGAGTAAGAGCGAGTCCCCATCTCTACTAAAAATAGAAAAACTGAAGCAGGAGGATTGATTGAGCCTAAGAGTTGGATGTTGTGAACTATGATGACTCTGGCGCTCTACCATAGGGTAACAGTGAGATTATCTCAACAAAAATTAATAAAATAAAGTAGCAATAAAAGTGCTTAGGTCAACATTAATGTTCCATTACAACAGGTGTGCTATGATTATTAGCATGACCAGAACTCAATTCTTTGTATAGAATACATTTAAAAGAGTTCCATTTGGGGGCAAGACACAATTGTAAGAGGGAATTTACTTAACACATGCAATCAGTGTAACCTGGTTTCTTGTACCCTCAAAGAATCCCCAACAATAAAAAAATTTTTTTTAAATATTAAAAGGGAGGGGGGCCCATGGCTCAGTGAGTAGGCCGCCGGCCCCATATACCGAGGGTGGTGGGTTTGAACCCCGCCCGAGCCAAACTGCGAAATAAAAAAATAGCCGGGCGTTGGTGGCGGGCGCCTGTAGTCCCAGCTACTCAGGAGGCTGAGGCAAGAGAATCGCCTAAACCCAGGAGTTAGAGGTTGCTGTGAGCTGTGTGACGCCATGGCACTACCAGGGTGACATAGTGAGACTCCGTCTCAAAAACAAGAAGAATTCCAGCAAGGCTAAATGGCCTACTCTGTGCTTTTGGCTCTTGCAAACCATAACATTTGCCAGATTTGTAGTTCTAAGGTAGTTTCCTTCCCTGAACTCATTCATGGGTGAAAACTATCTGATGTCTCCATTTGGAGACCTACTAGATATTCCAGACCTGCTGATCCAAAGTGAACACTTGATTTTCTGCCTGACATCTGTTCTTCCTTTAGTTTTTCCCATCTTGTTAAGTGGGGCCTCTATTCTGTAAGTCGCTCAGTCCAAAAACCTTGGGATCATCCGTGATCCTTACTTTCTCTCATATCCTATATCTAAATTGTCAGCAAATCCTTTTGACTCATCCTGTACTATAAATCCAAAATCCAATCCCTCTTCCTACATCCTGGCCCAGGCTACTATTAGCTTTCACCTAGATTACTGAAGTAGCCTTGTATGTGGTCTTTTTGCATCTGCACTTTTATCCATTGCAGTTTATTCTTTGTTCTGAATAAGAGTGATTTGTTTAATATGTAAGATGGAGCTTGTTACTTCCCTACACACAGCTGCCCTGTGGCTTTCTGCGTGGCTCTGAATAGTGTTCAGAATCATTACTGTGGTCTGCGGAACCCTTTAGAATATAGGCCCATTTCAGCTACTCGGGAGGCTGAGGCAAGAGAATCACCTAAGCCCAGGAGTTGGAGGTTCCTGTGAGCTGTGTGGCGTCACGACACTCTACTGAGGGTGATAAAGTGAGACTCTGTCTCTACAGAAAACAAAATAATAAAAAATATAGGCCCATTTAACTGTAAATTGCCTAGCACTCTTCTCCCTACTTTTCCTTCCAGCTAGTCTGGCCTTCTACCTTATTTGTAAAGTACTTCTGATACACCTCTGTCTTACAATCTCCGTGGTTGTTGATTGTCTGTCTGAAGTGCTTTTTCCCCTTGTTAAGGACACAGCTTACTCCCTTATTTCAAGTCTCTGCTCTAGTATATCATCAGGCAGACCTTCCCTGAACAGCCTTTCTGCCTTCATCCTCCATCACTTCTTTGTCCACTGTCTCTGCTTCCTTCATTACATTGGTTATAAACATGACATGTTTATTTGGTTATGTGCCTCCCTATTCTAGAAAATAAGCCTCTGGAAGACAGAACATTGCTTGGTTCTTAGGAGGCATTCAGTAAATAGTTATTGAGTAAATTTTTAAAGTAATGAATCTTACAGAAAACAACTTTGCCTAACCTTTGTAACTGGAAAGCATTATTCACTAGTAACTGAAACTGCTTTTTCTGTTTCTTGATAATAGTGCGTAATGGGAAATCTGAGTGTTGCCTTTCCATCCAGACTCAAGATAACTTGCCAGCCAATTTAAATGAATTTGTGACGTGTATTGTAATCAGTTCTCTGATAACTACACAAAGGAAATTGAAAGCCATGTCTCTGTTAAGTGGTCGGAACCAACTGGCTAGAGCTGTTCTAAATCCAAACCCCATGGACTTCTGTACAAAAGATTTACTAACTACAACGTCTGAGAGAATTGTGAGTGATTTTATGAACATTTTATGTCAGGATGTGAAGCTTTGTATTTTTAGTGCTACCCACTCCTGTCAGTCAGCAACAAAGACATGTTCACTGTGAATCCACCGTTGAATGCTAAGTTTCTTTAATATTGCAGAGTATATAATTAGCTTACCTCAGGAAAAGGTACAGTTAGAGTTGAAGGTATACTGGACAAGCAATATTAAAATGTTAATGTTAGGTGATGAAGTTTAGGAGTAGAAGTCGCAAGGTTAGTGATGTCAAATTGGCATGTATGTGATTGATGGAGGGCTGACTGGTACTGTTGCAAATGCAAAAATGAGTTGTTACCTTGTGGGAACAAGTGTTTTCACTGGTAGAGGAGTGTATAAATTACAGAAAATTAATGTAGAGAAATGCAAAAGAAAACTAATATTTTTGAACCCCTACTGTGTCCTTTCCTGTGCTTTATCTCATTCATTTCTCACCTTTTTAAAGGAATCCTAGAGTTAATGAATAACAGAGGCTAAGACTCAGGTTAGGAGTTTATTGACTTAGCTTGTAATTTAATCTGATATAGTTTAGGCTAGGCACGGTGGCTCACACCTGTAATCAGAGCACTTTGGGAGGCTGAGGAGGGAGGATCACTTGAGCCCAGGAGTTCAAGATGACAGTGAACTACAATTGGGCCACTGTTCTCTAGCCTGAGGAACAGAGTGAGACTTTGTCTCTGAAAAAATAGGAAATGAAGTTTAAACTTAGATCTTACCTTGAAATCCATACTTTTTCCATCCTATCACATTGTGTTAGGAAAGAAATAGTCTTAGAATGTTTTTACTGCCTAAAGAAATGGAAGAAAACAAGTAGAAGGAAAGTATAGATTAATGCAGTTTGTTGTGGTCATCATTATAGGAATCACAAATAAAAATGTAGTTGTGGTATTTGTAAATATTTGAAGCCTACAGACACTAATGAGTAAGTAAATAACATTTTTTCTAGTAGTGAAAGTGGTTTTTAGGTCAAAGGACACTTTGAAGTATTGCCTAATCATAACCAAAGCTTTTGTCTGACACACATTGGAGACATTTGAATGGGTGTTTTTCATTTATTTTCTTCTCACGTGCCACTACAGAAAGAACTCATTCTTATAAATGTCTTTTTATATAGATTGCCTACTTAAAAGATTTTAATGAAGACCAAAAGAAAGCAATAGAAACTGCGTATGCCATGGTGAAACACTCACCATCAGTTGCCAAAATCTGCCTGATTCATGGTCCACCTGGAACAGGAAAATCAAAAACTATTGTTGGCCTCCTGTACCGCTTGCTAACAGAGGTAGGTATGAGTGAAGGCGCTGGTGTGGACTGGGCACATCGTTGTACTTCCCCTGGATTAACTGACATTTAAACAGGTGTTAAAGTGCCTTTCATCTTCACTTTTGTGTGTATTTTTGATATTGTGTAGAACTGCATGAGAGGGGGCTAGCAGAGAGTGGGAAGGTTATATGTAAAAAAGAGTAGGAAAAACTATCTTCTGTAAAGAAACAAATCCTAAGGACTAGAATAGTGGTCATTAGGTTTCATTATAGGTCACATCTAATGCCAGGAAACAATCTTGAATGTATTCCTGGGCTCCATTTTGGTTGGGGTGAGGATTGATTAAAGTAAGTAGATGGTAAAGTAAGACTCAGAACAGTTATGATAAAAAAATGTTATGTTGGGCGGCGCCTGTGGCTCAAAGGAGGACACCGGCCCCATATGCCAGAGGTGCTGGGTTCAAACCCAGCCCCAGCCAAAAACAGCAAAAAAAAAAAAAAAATGTTAGAGTAATGTTAATAGCAGTATAAGGTATTAGTGCTTTTATTTATCTTTAACTTTATTGTGGAAACTTTCACATACACATGGAAGTGAAGAAAAACTTTAAAACTATGTATTAGACCTCATCAGTACTTTTTTTGGTGTTTGTTTGGTATGTGTGTGGCAAATTGTAGAACCAGAGACGGGGGCATTCAGATGAAAACTCCAATGCCAAAATCAAACAGAACCGTGTCCTCGTGTGTGCACCTTCCAATGCAGCTGTTGATGAACTGATGAAAAAAATTATCCTCGAATTCAAAGAAAAGTGTAAGGACAAGAAGAATCCTTTGGGTATGTTACTTACGTGGGTTTGTTTGTTTTTCAGTGTTTAGTGTTGGCAGCTTAAATGACAAAAGAGCAAGCCAATCCTGCTTGGGACTGTGGCCCATATGAACTTGTTGATTCATTAGCACATACTTTATTTATTTATTTATTTATTTTTGTAGAGACTGAGTCTCACTTTATCGCCCTGGGTAGAGTGCCGTGGCGTCACACAGATCACAGCAACCTCCAGCTCTTGGGCTTAAGCTATTCTCTTGCCTCAGCCTCCCGAGTAGCTGGAACTACAGCCGCCCGCACAACGCCCAGCTATTTTTTTGTTGCAGTTTGTCCAGGGCTGGGTTTGAACCCGCCGCCCTCGGTATATGGGGCCGGCGCCCTACTCGATGAGCCACAGGCGCCGCCCAGCACATTGTTTATTGAACATTTACCCTATGCCAGACTCTGTACCAAGTACTGATTTTTCAACAGAGAACCCTTCAAGGAGACCTACAGTCTACTGAGGAGGGGGGCAAGTTGGTGGACATTTTTTAGCATAGAGTGAACTCTATAAAAGACAAGGCAGAAGAGCTTGGGAAAGCAGTCTGATAAAAAGTTATAACCCAAGATGAGTGGTATAAAGAGCAACTATTAAGGTCCAGTAAATGGAGATAATTTTTCAGTTTCACTGAAGTATCCTGAATCATCTATGGTAATGCTCTTCACTGTTTCTACTGAAAAAAAATTATTTCTTCCATGTATTTAACATCTCTTGCAGCGCCTGTGGCTTAGTGGGTAGGCCACTGGCCCCATATAGCGAGGGTGGTGGGTTCAAACCCGGCCCCGGCCAAATTGCAACAAAAAAATAGCCAAGCGTTGTGACGGGCACCTGTTGTCCCAGCTACCCGGGAGGCTGAGGCAAGAGAATCACCTAAGTCCAGGAGTTGGAGGTTGCTGTGAGCTGTGTGAGGCCACGGCACTCTACTGAGGGGAATAAAGTGAGACTCTGTCTCTACAAAAAAAAAAATCTGTAAGCTTCAGTCTCTCCACCTATAAAACATAGATAGCAGGGTTAATATCTATCTCACAGGATTACTTCAAGAATTACTGACACATTTAAAAAAAAAAAAAAAAGAATTACTGGCACATAGTAACTACTGACACTCAGCAACTACAAAGGAGGTGTAAGTCCATACTTTTTAGAGTGAAAGCCTCAACTTTCACCACCCTCTACTGTGCTAGGCTTGGTTTTAGTCATCCAGCCTCTGTTGAGCCTCAGTTAACTGCCAGGCATTGTGCTAGACACTGGGGATACTGCAGTAAGCAGATCCAAACCCTTAACTGTATTCTAGTTAATACGGAAGCACTCGAGGTCCTCTTGTCCTGGTCCTTGTTTATCGAAACAAGTCCCCCTCACGGCCCCCCACCCAGTCTGTGTGGCTAACTAACTCCTGATTGGCTCTTCAGGTTTCATCTCAGATGTGGTTTCCTCTGAAGTGTGTGCCCTAATTCTCACACAGCTGAATCAAGGCTCCCACTGGTTTGGTAACTCTACTTCAGAGTCTCTGGATACCCAGGCTCCTCCTACCTGCTCCTCCAGTGTTGGTGGCCTCCATTTCTTAGTGCACCTCAGGTCAGAGAAAGCTGCTCCAGCTCCAGTAAACAAGAGAAAAAGAGGAAGGAGGGGTAGAGGGAACATACTAGCCATGCTTTCAGGAAGATTCCCAGATGCCACCATAACACCTCTGCTTAATTTCCTCTTGGCCACACCCAGCTACAGAAGAGGCTTGGACATGTCATCTTTATTCTGAGGGATCATGCGTTTTTCCTTTTAACTACATGTGTATTACCTATGGGCAGAGTCCATTTGCTCTTAAAACCACAGTACAGGGCGGCGCCTGTGGCTCAGTGAGTAAGGCACCAGCCCCATATACCGAGGGTGGCAGGTTCAAGCCCGGCCCCAGCCAAACTGCAACAAACAAATAGCCAGGCATTGTGGCAGGCGCCTGTAGTCCCAGCTGCTCAAGAAGTGGAGGCAAGAGAATCGCCTAAGCCAAGAGCTGGAGGTTGCTGTGAGCTGTGACACCACCGCCACTCTACTAAAGTTGACAAAGTGTCACACTTTAAAAAAAAAAAAAACGTAGAGTACATTGTCAGTCTACAAATCTTTTTTACTTGCCATTACATTTGTGAGATTGATGATTTTACGTATTATTTGCTATAGGCCATTTCATTGTATGAGTGCACAATTTATTCATTATCCATTCATAATTTAGATTCTTTTCAACTTTTTATTGAAACTTTATTATAGCGAACATTCCTGTGCATATTTTTCCAATACAGGTATAAAACTGTTTACTGCCATAGATGAATGAATTACACCATGCAATACCATGCAGCAGTTAAACTGCACAGTATTCTTGGTCATGTCTCTTACATGTACATGCAGCTTCCCGGGGTAGTGCTTTTCAAATTTGGGATTGGGACCTACTAATGGATTGTAAGGTCAGTTTAGGGATACCAGGATCAGCATACTTTAAAAAGTTAAAATACAACAGAAACAATAGAAAAGATCAGCGTATAGGCAGTGAAGGTAAGTACAGATTGAGTATTCTTTTCTTTTTTTCTTTTTGAGATAGAGTCTCACTATGTTGCCCTCAGTTGAATGCAGTGGCGTCACAGCTCACAGCAACCCCAAACTCTTGGGCTTAAGCGATTCTCCTGCCTCAGCCTCCCAAGTAGCTGGGACTGCAGGTGGCCGCCAAAATGCCTGGCTATTTTATGATGTTGTTGTTGCAGTTGTCGTCGTTTAGCTGGCCCAGGCTAGGTTCAAACTCGTCAGCCTTGATGTATGTGGCTGGCACCGTAACCACTGTGCTACGGGCGCCGAGCCCAGATTGAGTGTTCCTAATCTGAAATATGAAATGTTCCAAAATCTAAAACTTTTTGAGTACTAGCATAACGCTTAAAGGAGATGATCATTGGTTTATTGAAATATTTCAGATTTTTTATCTTTGGATTAGGGATAATCAACTAGCAAATATAATATAGATATTCCAAATCTGAAAATACCCGAAATCTGAAACACTTCTGATATCAAGCATTTCAGATGAGGGATACTCAACCTTTGTTGTTTTATGAAATTTGTTTCAGTTGTGATGTGTGTGTGAATATGCTGGGTTTTAGTATAAAGTGTACTTTATTACATAAGTTATTAAAAAGTGTTTGTAAAAACACTGGTTTCTAGCATATGTCCAGAAGTGAAAATGTGGTGTGGAAGGTTGTATCTATCTTCAGTTTTCTAGGTAGTGCCAAATACTTCTTGAAAGTGGTTCTTTACACTCCTAAGAGCAGGCCCTGTGCAGTGTGCATGGTTTTTGTTTTGTTTTTTCTTCTTCCCTTTTCCCTCTTCCCTCTTCTCCCTCATATGTCGGTGCAATTTTGCTTGTCTCTGGGCAGCATGAGGTTAAGCACCTTTTCAAGTGTGTTGACTCCACAGCAGGGCCAGGACTAGGAAGAGGCAAGAAAGTTGTCTAGGTTGGATTTTTAAATTAGCACTGATATCTTCTGAGTGGAGAGAGCTTTTTCTTCGTCATTACTTTCATTTTCACTTCTTTACACTACTTATAGTGGTCTGGGGGATCCTTTAAGGAAATGCCTCAAACATCTCCCTATTAAGTATGTTTCTGGGTTTTGTTTATACCCTTTATCAGGTTGAAGAGTTCCTTTCTCATTAGAGTTCTTACCATAAATGGATGTTGAATTTTATTGAATTTTTTTTTTTTTGCTTTCATTGAAATAGTAATGAAGTTTTCCTTTTTCTTTATTCTGTTAATATTGTAAATTACAGAGTTTTTCTGATGTTAAAATGTCTTGAAGTTGACCTTAGTCTAGGAATTAATCTTGTATTACTGGGTTTTTTTTGTTTTTTTTTTATTGTTTGGGATTCATTGAGGGTAAAAAGTATATTACTGTTTTTTAACACATTGCTAAATTGCTAATGTTTTATTAGTGTTCCTGAATGGGGTCAGTCTGTAATTTTTCTTTATTATAACATCTTTGTCTAGTTTTAGAATTGAAATTATACAGACTTTAAAAAATGTGTTGATAATTTTGTTTATTCTTTGGAATGTTATGTATAAAACACATTATTCCTTGGAGGTTAATTTTTTTTTTTATTGATTTATTTTTTTGAAACAGTCTCACTATGTCACCCTTGGTAGAGTACCATAGTCTCACAGCTCACAGCAACCTCAAACTCTAGCTCAAATGATTCTCTTGCCTCAGTCTCTCAAATAGCTGGGACTACAGGCACCTACCACAATGCCTGGCTATTTTTTTGTTGTCATTGTTTTAGCAGGCCCGGGCCAGGTTTTTTTTTGTTTGTTTTTTTGTTTTTTTTCTATTTTTTAAAAAAATAAAGTTTTATTTAAAATTGTTGACCATGGAGTAAGATGTGTTGAATTTATCTCATAGCTCCAACAGTCCTCTGAGAAAGCTCTGAGTACTCCAGTAAATCTCCTGGCTGGCCCCACGCTGGGAGTTTGAGATATGTGGCATCCTTTCACTTAATCCCACAGCAAAGCCCTGAAAATAGCAATAACAATTCATGTGTTGAGGATTACAATGTGGCAGGCACACTGTTCCAAGCACTTTATGTGAATTATTCATTTAATCCTTTTAGCAAATCCATAAATGAAATACTGTTGTTACTACTCTGATTTCATAGATGAGGATGCTCAGAGAGGTTAGGTGACTTGTCCAAAGTCACACAGTTGGTGCTCCTCGGAGTTGGGACTCTACTAGCTGGTATTCTCTGGGGGAGGATAGAGGGCAATGCCACGGAGTCCGTTTTCCTTTTTCTTGGCTCCTACAGTTCTGCTGGATGGTGCTGCAGCTGAAAATCTTGCCTACAAGAGTGGCAGCTTCAAATAGTTGCGTGTTGTCCACAGTTGCCTTGGAGGCTGACCCTTGGGGTAGGGTCCACGGGAATCATGCAGCCCAGAAAAGACCAACCTGGAGCCAGGCTGGCCTTGGGCTCACTCAGAGTGGGATCCGAGTCTCAGCTTCTCTTTCCTAGAAGACAGGGCTGCACATCTTCCTGGAGCCTCTTCCAGATCAGATGCTTCATGAATCTCTAGGAACAACTTGGTCTCATCCCAAAGGGAGTGTTTCACTACTCCCAGGTGCTTCTCTCCTTGAACAGCCAGCTGGCCAGGTGGGGGCTGGGGGTGAAAGAGGAAGAAGATTCCAAGAAGGCCCTGGCTGGCCTCTTCAGGCATATGGTGCTTTGATCTAAAGAATCCTGCGTGGCCGCGTCTTTGTGTCGGGGAGCAGGTGCTCGGGGTTGCCGAGGCCGCACGCCTGGGTCCCTACCTCGCCTGTCGGCGGCCCGGCGACACGGGACGGGCCATCTCGTCCACTCTTTGGGGCCGAGGCTGTGGAGGAGCGTCCGCTGCGACTCTCCAGCCACCCGGGGACGAGGAACAGGTTGGGATCCGGTGGCTCGGTTGCGGGGTTGGAGAAGGAGCCCCTGGGCCAGTTTTGAACCTGCTAGCCCCAGTATATGTGGTTGACACCCTAACCACTGAACTATGGGCACCAAGCCTTGAATGTTAAGTTTTTCATTAGTGTTGTTTTATTTTTGTGTTTTTTGTCTATTTTGACAGAAATGGGTACATTTTTATCTACTATTTTAATGTCAGTAATTATAAGTCTATGCTCAAAACTAGAAAACTTTCTTTAAAGAAAAATTTCTAGTTCAACTAAGGTTTTTCTACATAGGCATAAAATTATTCACTACATGCTTATTTTTTTAAATCTCAAATGTGAGCGGCTCCCGTAGCTCAGTGGGTAGGGCGCGGGCCACATTCACCAAGGCTAGCAGGTTCAAATCCAGCCTGGGCCAGCTAAAACAATGACAACTGCAACAACAACAAAAGAAGAATAGCCGGGCGTTGTGGTAGGAACCAATGGTCCCAGCTACTTGGGAGGCTGAGGCAAGAGAATCACTTAAGCCTAAGGGTTTGAGGTTGCTGTGAGCTGTGACCCCATGGCACTCTACCCAGGGCTACAGCTTGAGACTCCGTTGCAAAAAAAAAAAAAGTAAGATCTCATAGGTATCTGTGGTTGGGTCCCCTTTTTCACTTGCCATGATTTATAAGTTACTACCTAAATCCATGTGTGGCACAGGCCTGTGATTGGAAAGTATAAGAAAAGGATTTATTTTTAACTCAGCTGAGCTGAGGCCAAGGTAACTTATTTTTTATCTACCTCTTCCAGGCACCTTTACTTTCTGGTGGACATTAAAATCTAAACCTGTTACAGAAATTTCTGTATTTTGACGGGAATGGTGGTTTTGTCAATGTAGGCATTTGGCAGACTTACAGAATTAAAGATTTTTAAATCTCTTCATTTTACTCAGTGTAAATGATGCCCAGTGATGCTGGCTTAAAAGAGCCAAACATACATTCCGGCACCTGGGACCCTGACCAACCCTTGCCTTACACCCTGCTCCTTCAGGGATGCCACCACAGCTCAGGGGCTTTTGGGTCCAGTTTAGCTCGCTCTCTCTCTCTCTCTCTCTCTCTCTCTGGCCTTAAGGCATTTGTTATATGTTCTTCTAAGCTTACTCTGTAATATAAAGGATGTTTGTTATAATTTATGAAACGTTTATTGGTATTTACAGTGAGTGAATTTCCAGGTAATCTCGTTTACCCTCTGGTGGAAACACTGAAATAAGCAATTTTTTGTTTATTTCATTTCTTTAGAGACAGGGTCTTGCTCTGTAACCTAGGCTGGAGTGTAGTGGTGTGATCATAGCTCACTGCAACCTGAACTCCTGGGCTTAATCAGTCCTCCCACCTCAGCCTCCTGAGTAGCTAGCACTACAGGTGTATGCCACTATGCTAGCTAATTTTTTTTTTTTAAATATGGGCTGGTCTGGCTTTATTGCTAGACTAGTTTTGAACTCCTGGCTTCAAGTGATCCTCTCACCTCAGTCTCTCAAGTTGCTGAGATTATAGGGCTGAGCCATCACATCTAACCACAGTAAGCAGTTTTCAAACCCTCAAGTAAATAATGACCAGAAGGTTGACCTCAAATTTAGGAGAATGAGCTAAACTGGGATCAAAAATAATCTCTGTAGATAACTCTAAAAGTAAGCCATTCATTTGACATACTAATCTTGTACTTACTTTGTGCCAGCCACTATTCTAGGTAGGAACCAGAACAAAATTATTTTGAGGAGACTTAACATTCAGTGAAAGGAAATAGTAAACAAATAACTTTATGATGTGTCAGATTGGAATGCTGATGAACTCTGCAGGAGTGCTATAATTTAGCCCAGTGATGCAGTGGGAAATTTTTAGATTAAGTAACAACGTGAAAACAGGAATTAAGATGTGGTATTTTTTGTTTTTTTGTTTTGTTTTGTTTAGTTTTGAGACAGAGCCTCAAGCTGTCACCCTGGGTAGAGTGCTGTGGCATCACAGCTCACAGCAACCTCCAATTCCTGAGCCCAAGCGAGTCTCCTGCCTCCGCCTCCCAAGTAGCTGGGACTACAGGCGCCCGCCACAACGCCCGGCCATTTTTTGGTTGCAGCCGTCATTGTTGTTTGGCGGGCCCGGGCTGAATTCGAACCCGCCAACTCAGGTGTATGAGGCTGGCGCCTTAGCCCATTGAGCCACAGGCACTGAGCCTATTTTTTTGTTTTTGAGACGGAGTCTCAAGCTGTCCCCCTGGGTAGAGTACTGTGGCGTCGTGGCTCACAGCAACCTCAAACTCTTGAGCTTAAGCCATTTTCTTGCCTCAGCCTCCCAAGTAGCTGGGACTACAGGCTCCTGCCACAATGCCCGGCTATTTTTTGTTGCAGTTGCTGCTGTTGTTTAGCGGCCCTGGGCTGGGTTCAAACCTGCCAGCCTCGGTATGTGGCCAGCACTCTACCGACTGAGCTACGGGCACCACCCTTAAAATGTGGTCATTAAATAGGACAAATGATGTTTATAGTTTCTGGAATTACTGTATTCAAGAATTTCTGGCTCGGCGCCCGTGGCTCAACGGGCTAAGGCGCCAGCCACGTACACCTGAGCTGGCTGGTTCGAATCCAGCCCGGGCCCGTCAAACACCAATGACGGCTGCAACCAAAAAAAAAAAATGGCCAGGCGTTGTGGCAAGCGCCTGTAGTCCCAGCTACTTGGGTGGCTGAGGCAAGAGGCTCGCTTGAGCCCAGGAATTGGAGGTTGCTGTGAGCTGTGATGCCACAGCACTCTATCCAGGGTGACAGCTTGAGGCTCTGTCTCAAAAAAAAAAAAGAATTTCTATCATCTGGGTCCCTGGGAGTCTGGAGTAGCAATGCGATGTGAAGCATGGTTTCAAAGATGTTATATTGAATATTCTGCCAAAAAAAAGGATTTGATGGTCTTAAAGAAGATTCTGTTTTAGAAATTAAAACACATAATATATAATATATAAAAGTCCTTGAAATGTTTTGTGGTTAAGAAAACTGCTTTATTTATTGAAACTCACCATTTCCCAAATCTGTTTTGCATTAGAATATTCTATAGAGCATACTTAGAAATTGTTAATATAATAGAATCTACAATGGAATGTTTATGTGACCTTGCTAGCTTTTATTAGGTAGTAGTAGTAAGTACCTGCCTTCTATGGTTATGAAGACTATCCAAAATAATGTATGAAAAGTAACTAATGTGTAGGTTCTGGTGTCTGGTTGACAGTTATGTTAGCTCCTTTCTCTGATCGCAAATAGATTTTCTTAGAAGTAGATACTATGGGCTGGGTTCAGTGGCTCATGCCTGTAATCCTAACATTTGGGAGGCTGAGGCAGGTGGATTACCTGCACTCACAGGTTTGAGACCAGCCTGAGAAAGAGTGAGAAATAGCAGGGCGTTGTGGTGGGCACCTGTAGTCTCAGCTACTTGGGAGGCTGAGGCAAGAGAATTGCTTAAGCCCAAGACTTAGAGGTTGCTGTGAGCTGTGATGCCATGGTGCCTACCAAGGGTGACAAAGTGAGACTCTTCCTCAAAAAAAAAAAAAAAAAAAAAAAAAGAAGAGAGAGAGAAAGAGATACTATGTGTAGAGACAGGATATATTGGCAGTGAACCTTATTAATCTTTAAATGTGATTTTTATCAACAGGAAACTGTGGAGATATAAATTTAGTACGACTGGGTCCAGAAAAGTCTATTAATAATGAAGTTCTAAAATTTAGTTTGGACAGCCAAGTTAACCACAGAATGAGTAAGTACTGAATATGGTACATGCTAGTGTTTTTTCTGTTTCCTTTCATATGGTAGAAAATTACTTGGGCACTCAAGAAGATTTAGAGACTACAGAAATAGTTTAGCTTTGTAAACTAGTTTTCCTTCTCTATTGTGTTGGCATATGTGTGTGTGTTTTTTTTTAATTAGCGTATAATTTTTTTTAATTCTTACTAGAAAAAGATTTACCTTCTCATGTTCAAGAGATGCATAGAAGAAAGGAGTTTCTAGATCATCAACTAGATGAGCTTTCCCGGCAGCGAGCTTTATGCCGAGGTGGACGGGAAATACAGGTATCTAAACATTTCTTAATACTCTCTAAATAATTAATACATGTAACTTGTAGGTATACAAACCAAATGATGAATGTTTGATGCCCTTTTATTAGGGAATGGCATAATTCATGTATAAAACTATGTTCTAAAGTGGTGTATCTTTACATCAGGGGTTACTGAACTTTTCTGTAAAGGGCAAGAGTTAGGTTTTGTGGACCATGCTGTTGGTTGAGTGTTGGCAGATACTCTGCTTTTGTAGCCTGAAAGTAGCCATTCGATAACACATAAACACGTGGATGCAGCTGTGTTCCAGTAAAACTTTTATTTCAGAAAACAGATGATGGGCGGCGCCTGTGGCTCAGTCAGTAAAGTGCCGGCCCCATATACCCAAGGTGGCGGGTTCAAACCCAGCCCCGGCTGAGCTGCAACAAAAAAAATAGCTGGGTGCTGTGGCAGGCACCTGTCGTCCCAGCTACTCGGGAGGCTGAGGCAAGAGAATCTCCTAAGCCCAGGAGTTGGAGGTTGCTGTGAGCTGTGTGACGCCACAGCACTCTACCGAGGGCAATAAAGTGAGACTCTGTCTCCACAAAAAAAAAAAGAAAGGAAGAAAGAAAACAGATGATGCGTTGCATTTGGCTTATAGGCTGTACTGCTTTATGTTACTGAATTTATTAGGTATCTTTCAGTTATAAGTTAAAGAAACAGTTTTGATTAGCTTAGACGAAAAGGGATTTTACTGGCTCATATACCTCTGAAACCCAGGAATGTATTAGCTTCAGCATGCATGGATGCAGAGATTCAAATGATACCATTTCTCTGTTCCTTGATTGGTTTTTCTCTGTGTCAGCCATTTTCTTCAGGAGAAAATAAGCAGCATCTTTGAGCTCTACCATCTAAACTTAGAAACCCCGTAAGACAGCAGTTCTCAACCTGTGAGTCATGACCCACAGGAACTGTATTAAAGGGCTGTGGCATTAGGAAGGTTGAGAACCACTGCCATAGGGAGAGAAGGTCCCTAAGGTCTCTCTCCCAGCATCCATGCCTCAGTTCCAAGGAAGGACTTCGATTTGTCCTTGAGTGGACAGTAGGTCTGATCCTTGGTGTGGGGATGTTTTTGTTTTATTTTGTTTTTGAGACAGAGTCTCACTCTGTCGCACTAGGTAGAGTGCCATGGAGTCATGGGTCACAGCAACCTCAAACTCCTGTATTCAAGTGATTCTCTTGCATCAGGTTCCCAAGTATCTTGGAGTACGGGTGCCTGCCACAACACCCTGCTATTTTTAGAGATGAGGTGTCGCTCTTGCTCAGGCTAGTCTTGAACTCGAGAGCTCAAGCGATCTGCCTGCCTCAGCCTCCCCGAGTGCTAGGATTACAAGTGTGAACCACCACACCCAGCCTTCTAATCCCTATTTTTAAGGGAATAGGTGCCATGAGTTGCCAGACTTATATTACAGGCCCATCCCTGTGCCCAGAGGAGTGATCAGGGTGCCATTGACAACCCATTTGAACCACCTAGAAGTTAGTGAAGAAGTAATGTTACAAGGGTTAGAATGCTAGGCAGGTAATAGCATATGTGCATTGCCTGTGACATAGCTGAATCTCACAGAGCAATACAGAAAGTGTGTCAAGAACTTGTAAAGAGAAAAGCTGGGTTAATAAGTTTTTCATTAGTAAAATACATGCCTACCATTTTAAAAGGTGAGGTGGTCTATTGGAAAGCTTTTTTTTTTTTTTTTTAGAGACAGTCTTACTTTGCCCCTCAGTAGAGTGCTGTGGCGTCACACAGCTCACAGCAACCTCCAGCTCCTGGGCTTAGGTGATTCTCTTGCCTCAGCCTCCCGAGTAGCTGGGACTACAGGCGCCTGCCACAACGCCCGGCTATTTTGTATTGCAGTTTGACCGGGGCCGGGTTTGAACCGGCCACCCTCGGTATATGGGGCTGGCGCCCTACTCACTGAGCCACAGGTGCCACCCAGAAAGCATTTTATTTTATTTATTTATTTATTTATTTTGAGTCTCAATATGTCGCCTTCAGTAGAGTGCCGTGGTGTCACAGCTCTGGGCGGGGTTTGAACCTGCCAGCCCCCTAGCCACTGAGCTATAGGCACTGAGCCTGGAAAGCATTTTAAAAGGCTTGGTTTTACATCTCTGGGGTTAACTTGGAAAAAATAAATAAAGTAAAGTCCTGTTTTAGTTTTAATGATGGCATTCTAATTTTTTCCAGAGGCAAGAATTAGATGAAAAAATTGCCAAAGTTTCAAAAGAAAGGCAGGAACTTGCTTCTAAAATTAAGGAGGTAAGTAGTTCTCTTGTAGCATTTTCTTGATTTTCTTTCCTTAATTAAATTATAAATGGTTCAGACAACCTATGGCCTTTTCTCCGTTATACTTAAAAATTTTTTATTATGAAAAATTGCAAACATCTATAGAGGTAGAAAAAATGGTATTATTACGTTTATTCATGTTACATTTTTTTCTTTAACCTAAGAATGAATTCTTAGCACCTTCTGAGATCTCTAAGAAAGAAGTAATTTAAATTATCTTTTTTCTGTTTTAGGTCAGGATAAATATTTAAAATTCCTCTTACAAGGTACTCTATTCCTGCTTCCCACCCACTGCAGAAACCAGTCATATTTTATCAGATAAATAGTGAAAATAGGTTTACGAGTGTTCTCTTTTTTAAAGAGAAAGAACATCACCTGTGTGAACTTTAGGCTAAAGGTGATAACTGTGGGCCTTCCATCGCTCTCGCCTGGGTCAAGTAGGGAGGAGGTGGATAGGATTTGGCATAAAAAAGTATAGCACTTTTTTTGGCCTATTTTTGCAGTTCTTGGCTTAGAGCATTAATTCTTCTTGTAAAAATATTAGAGCATTAATTCTTTGTCTTTTATCTCCTGTGTTCTTGTAAAAATATTAGGTAAGATTTAGACTAAGTGAAACTAAGTGAGCCAGATGTATGGCCTGATTATCATAATGCAGCCCTGATCAAACCAAGCAGGGTCAGGGAGGGAGGGTAATTACAATTGTTGATGTTAAAGTATTTTTTGAAAAAAAAAAAGTATTTTTTGAGCTGAGGTTTTCTCTCAGATGTATTAGCCTTCTCTGTGTGGCTAAATAAATACATTTAATTTATTAATACCTATTTCCTTTAGCCATTTGTTTTTACTTAAACTAGAAATTATGTGAAAGCTATTCATTACAATTTTAAACTGAGCCCCAAATCTTCCCAAATTTAATGACAAAGTTCATGTTCACAGGTGTTGTGTTTTTTGCTGCTCCATACACACCTTGTGTAGACCATTGAGTTAGTCATGGTTGGCATTTTGACTCAATACATGGCTGAGGAGAGAGTTGTCTGGCAGTGCTTTGCCCTATATGAGTTGTGGGGAACTACAGTGCCACCCTCTGGAGCTGCATGATTGAGTGCGTAGCAGAGAGGAGTCTCTGCTGCTTCTCAGTAGCAGAAATAGACACACTGAGTCTCTGATAAGAGTGCCAGGTAATTAATTTGAGCATTAACTGGTGTACATTATGACGGGGCATTTACATTGACTAACGGAAAAATACGTGTTCATGCTTATTTTTAACTTTGGTTTTACTCAGATAATTGTTTCACAACTCAGTAGAATTATTTAATCTCTACTTATTCTGCAACCTGACTGCAAACATCTGGCTAAAAGAAGGATTGTAATCTCCTTTGACCAAATCAAGCCTTGAATAAATGTTATTTAATGTGCTTAAATCATGTTCTATGCTTAGACTCTGAAGCGCAGTATTTTTTCCTGGTTAATTTCTGATTATCTTGAATGTTTGTTATTTTCTAGATTTCAGGTTTTCCTGTAACTTTCACTAAATGTTTTTCTGCCACATAGTAAGTGATGAGATTTTTATAGTAAAAATAGGCTTATCATAATCAAGGATTCATTTGCAACTGGATATTGATTAACCTTCATTTGTTCTCTCAGGTTCAAGGACGCCCACAGAAAACACAGAGTATCATCATCTTAGAATCTCATGTCATCTGCTGCACATTGAGCACAAGTGGTGGTTTACTGCTAGAGTCTGCTTTTCGAGGGCAAGGGGGTGTTCCCTTCAGTTGTGTCATTGTTGATGAGGTCAGTGAGCACAGGGGGCCATGCAGCTTTGACTGGTACCATGAGGAGTAAGTCTTAGATGTTGTGATTAAATGGTTTCTTTGTGTCTGATTTTTACTTGTGTGTTCTCTTATGATGAAATGTGCTGCTGATTGCCCACCATTGTTCATGTTGCTTCGCCAGTATTGGAATGATAGTCTTAAGGATAACTGACTGTTGGTTACAGAATCTCTGCTTGCTGGTAGCTCCTTCTTGGGAGTAGCTCTGGTTACCTTGTGAAGGAGTTTTTTTTTCTTTTTCTTTTTGTTTTTTTGAGACAGAGTCTCACTATGTCTCCCTCGGTAGAGTGTGATGGCATCACAGCTCACAGCAACCTCAAACTCCTGGGCTTAAGCGATTCTCTTGCCTCAGCCTCCCAAGTAGCTGGGACTACAGGTGCCCGCCACAACACCCAGTTGTCATTGTTGTTTTAGCTGGCCCTAGCCGGGTTTGAACCCACCAGCCTTGGTATACGTGGCTGTCGCCATAATCGCTGAGCTGCGAGCGCCAAGCCCTTTGTGAAGGAGTTTTAATACGACTTTAGACAGCCTTGAGCCACAATGTTTTCAACTGTCATCCTTTATTCCTGGTTCATTCTTTGAGTACGCTTTTATTGAGTACCTACTGTTTGCCTGAATGTAGAAGTCAGAAGATAAAAGAGATGAAGCAGGTGACAGAGAATTAATCCAGGAGACCCAAGATCCAACATTCACCAAAATGAAAGAACCAGAAAAAAGTAAAGATGATTAGATAATCAAAGATGTCATTGAATTGAAGAGAAGCTCAAGTCTTGGACTGAAGAGGTCTACTGGGAAACAAAGAAAGACTGGGGAAAACACATAGGCACACCTAATGACATTTTTGAACTTCAAAGATAACTTTTTTTTTTTTTTGAGACATGGTTTCACTATGTCGCCCTTGGTAGAGTGCCATGGCATCACAGCTCACAGCAACCTCCAACGCTTGCGCTTAAGTGATTCTCTGGCTTCGTCCTTCTGAGTAGCTGGGACTACAGGCACCCGCCACAACACCCGGCTATTTTTTTTTGTGGCAGTTGTCGTTGTTTAGCAAGCCCAGGCCAGGCTTGAACCCGCCAGCCTCGGTGTAAAGAACTTCAGAGGAGAAGAGAATTTTCTCAAGTTTATGCCCAACAGGAACAAAGAACACAAACTTAGACCTTACATGACCCTGTGGCTGGTTCCCAAGTGGTGGTGGCTTCCATGGTGGTCAATTTCAAAATAATGTTTGGTTTACAAAAATAAATAAATAAATAAAATTGTGTGTGAGGGGTTTGGTTTCTGTTTTTTGCTTTTTCTAATTAAAGAAAATACTCATTTTTGGTATTCGGTACAGAAGGAGAATGTGATACTTTCATGGATGGTTAGAACTTTAATTAGATAAAATGGATGCGGATACATTAATGGGAAAGATAATTAAGACTATTTCTCCCTTCTGTGCCTTCCTTCCAAGGCTGGGCAATCTTGTGAAGTTGAAACTCTGACTCCACTCATCCATCGCTGCAACAAGCTGATCCTAGTAGGAGACCCTAAACAGCTCCCCCCCACAGTCATTTCGATGGTAAGGTTTTATGTTCAGGCTGCTTAAAGAACTTGAAAAGCAAGGAAAAGAATTCCAGCCTCTTGATTTATGTTTTAAATATGTGCACATTTGAGGAAAACACTATAAAGAGAACTTGTTTTTGAAGTACATTTCCAATTTTAGAATTATATACTCTATAGTACAAGAAAATGTCTGTGCCCCATCTGAAAGTGAAGGTGACAGAAAAAAAAAGGATTGTGACTCTGCCTGTGGGAAGATAGGCACCTCTAGAGTGTGGTTCACTCTACTTTGTTTTTTGTTAATCTCACTACAGATGTCTCCCAGAAATGCACACGAATCAGGATTTAGTAGATGTTTGGAATAATCTGAATAGACCTAGACTATGATTTTGAAATTTAATAAATTTATATTTTTTACTAATAACATAGATTATACGTAAACAATCCCAGAGATGGATCACTTTCAAGGTATTTCTGTTGAAGTATGAAATGCATGCATGTCGTCTTTTTGTTGTTTGTTTGTTTGTTTTTGCTTGTCAGCTGTTGTTAGTGTTTGTGTATTTACTTATTTATTCATTCATTCATTCATTTATTTTTGTTTGTTTAGCAGGCCCAGGCCAGGTTCAAACCCACCAGCCCCTGGTGCATGGGGCCGGCACCCTAACCATTGAGCTATGGGCTCCCAGCCATGCATGTGTTTCTATTGTTAACTTGTAAATTACGTTAAGCGATAGTGCAGTTTGTATGACATCTGGACACAGGTGCCTGACCACTCTAGGGTGTAGCCCAGAAGCTCATCCATTCCTGAGTGAAAACCTGAATCTGTGTCTGTTAGGAAGAACTGCTGCAGGTGATTTTGTTCTTAAAAAATAATGATGCAGCTTTGCACCTGTAGCTCTGTAACTCAAGCGGCTAGGGCACCAGCCACATACACCAGCGCTGGTGGGTTCAATCCCAGTCTGGGCCTGCCAAACAGCAATGACAACTACAACCAAAAAACAGCCGGGCATTGTGGCTGGCGCCTGTAGTCCCAGCTCTTGGGAGGCTGAGGCAAGAGAATCACTTAAGCCCAACAGTTGGAGGTTGCTGTGAGCTATGACACCACAGCACTCTACGGAGGGTGACATAGTGAGACTCTGTCTCAAAAAAAAAAAAATGAATAAGAATAATGGTGAGCAAATTCTGTACTTTATTCAAATAATGCTCTGTATTTAAAAAATCTGATTATCACTTCTTGAAGGGCCTCAGCAGGTAATGAAAAGGGATTGTTAACGGGCCCCAGCTTTACTGATAAAAACAGCAAATGAGAAAAATCCATTTATTTATACAAATAAAACAGGCTTATTGAGGAAAATTTAGAAAATAATTATAAAGATCATTTCTACAACATGCCTTTTTGACTCCCTATTTCTAGTGATAATTATTGTGAACGGTTATATGAATATTTTAACAGATTTTACTGGGCATTTGTTTGTGCACTTATTGATGTTTTTCAATATGTATTTATTGAGTGCCAACATAATTCAGGCACTGTTTCAGGTCTTGGGGTTATGACAGTGAAGAAAATAGACAAAATCGCTGTCCTCGTGGAACTTACATTCTAGGGGATAGCAGACAGTAAGTAAGTTATTAAAATATGGTAGATAATGGTGATAAGGTTTGTATATATGTATATGGCTTTGGTTTTGTTTAAAGGTGACAGAATCATTCTATGCAGAATTGGATTTTTTTCATATCAGGGACATCTTCCATGTCAGAATATAAGTCTACATTTTGTCTGGAAGCAGATTTTTTATCTTGTATAAATACTTTTTCTTTTACTGTTTCTTTGAAAGAGAAGGTTCAAAATTAGGTTTTGGTCTTACTGAAATAGACAAACTTTTGGGGATATGGGTGAAATTGCCAAATGTCTATTAGTAATTATTTTAGATACACAAACCTATTTAAAATCATACTTTGTTAATTAAGAAGTAATGCACCTTTTTTTCACTCTTATAATTTGTGAAACAGGTATATTCAGACTTTGTAGTTAAGTGTGTGAACTCATCCTAGAAAAAGTGCTACATACCTCATTGCTGAATATCACTACAGTTATCTTCAAAGCATTCTCCTTGGGAAGCTATGTACCAATGCCAGCACCTAGTCCATCCTTCAAAGCAATTTTGGAACTCTTTTTCTGGAATGATTATCAGAGCTATTGTTGTGTGGCACACAACAACAAAGACACACCACAGTAATAATGAACACCATTTAGCAAGACACCACCACACGTCAGCATGAACACAGCCGTGAGACATTGGTATACCAAGGTTAGGAAACCTTATTGAGTTGTTTTTACAGTGCTGCCAACATAAGCACACGGTGGCAAGTACATCAACTTAATTTTCAGACTTCATACAGTGACAGCTCTGATGGCCATTCCAGAAAAAGAGTTCCAATATTGGGTGGCGCCTGTGGCTCAGTGAGTAGGGTGCCAGCCCCATGTACCGAGGGTGGCGGGTTTGAATTTGGCCCCTGCCAAACTGCAACAAAAAAATAGCTGGGCATTGTCGCGGGCTCCTGTAGTCCCAGCTACTCAGAAGGCTGAGGCTAGAGAATCGCCTAGGCCCAGGTTGGAGGTTGCTGTGAGCTGTGACACCACGGCACTCTACTGAGGGCAACAAAGTGAGATTCTGTCTCTTAAAAAAAAAAAAAAAAAAAGAGTTCCAATGTTGCTTTGAAAGGGCAGCGCCGGTGGCTCAGCGAGTAGGGAACCCGGCCCCATATACCAAAGGTGGTGGGTTCAAACCTGGCCTCAGCTGAACTGCAAAACAAAAAAATAGCCAGGCGTTGTTGTGGGCGCCTATAGTCCCAGCTACTTGGGAGACTGAGGCAAGAGAATCGCCTAAGCCCAGGAGTTGGAGGTTGCCGTGAGCTGTGTGACGCCATGGCACTTTACAGAGGGCGATAAAGTGAGACTCTGTCTCTACAAAAAACAAAAAACAAACAAAAAGAAAAAATGTTGCTTTGAAGGGTGGACTAGGCACTGGCGTCAGTAGATAGCTTCACCTTCAAAGTGACAGTAGTGATATTCAGCAATGAAGGTATGTAGCATTTTTTCTAGGATGAGTTTGTGATTTTATTTATTTATTTATTTATTTATTTGAAACAGAGTCTCACTATGTCTCCCTGGGTAGAGTGCCATGGCATCACAGCTCACAGCAATCTCCAACTCTCCATCTCAATCTCTCTCAAAGATAGCCTGACTATTTTTTTGTTGTCGTAGTTGTCATTGTTTTAGCTGGCCCAGGCTGGGTTTGAACCTGCCAACCCTGATGTATGTGGCGTGATCTTAATTGTCAGTCCTTGTACATCTTTATTTTTTTCTTGAGACAATCTCACTATGTTGCCCTCAGTCAAATGCCGTGGTGTCACAGCTCAACAGCAAGCTCAAATTCTTAGACTTAAGCGATTCTCTTGCGTCAAGTAGCTGGGACTACAGGCACCCGCCACAACGCCTGGCTGTTTTTTGGTTGCAGTTGTCGTTGTTGTTTTAGCTGGCCCAGGCTGGTTTTGAACCCATCAGCATCAGTATATGTGGCTGGCGCTGTAACCACTGTGCTACAGGCTCCAAGCAAGTCCTTGTACATCTTTAATGCCAGTGTCTTCAACATCATTCACGAAGATTCCATTATCCTCAGAACATATTTTTACTTCTAGATTATTTGTGGTGTAATACTTTTTGGTCTTTGTGTGATGCTATCATTGAAAAGTATATCCCAGGGACGACTGTGATAACATTAAAACAGTTTTCTTCATTTGTCATTTAAGTCACTATTTTTCTGATTACAGCTTATAACTGGTTATTTGATTTGGAAACTCAATTTAGTATAGGTTTGAACATCCCTAATCCTAAAATTTGGAATGCTCCAAAATCTAAAACTACTACTACTTTTTTTTTTTAATCCAAAACTTCTTGAGTGGTAATATGATTTTCAAAAGAAATTCTGATTTTCATATCAGGGATGCTCACGTTGTAAGTCTGGCATCTGCCTCCTCTACTGGAGTGTGAGTTCAGTGAGACTTGTTCCTAGTAGTCTGAGGACTCCACATGGTAAGTGCTCAGGTGTTTACTAGATAGATGAAGAAATTGGTCCTTAAAAGTCTGGTTTCCAGTGTCATTTCTTTTTGTGAGGGCATACTCCAGAAATAATTGTTAAAATGTGTGTTACATTCATTTGCTTCCTGTATTATTGATGCTTTTGGGTGGCCTCTGTTAGCATCAGACTGGATTGACTGTAGCCATTCACAAGACCGCATCTGTTTCATAAGCAGTATGTAGGTATTCTAAAGAAAGAGACAGTATCTCAACTTATGTTCAATATTCATGACTTTTTGAAAATCAGGGTTAAAAACATTTTTTCTCTAAATCTGTGGTTGTTGGTCATCTTATGCCACCTGAATGCTGGCAGTCTATATGTTAAGTTCAGTAATTATAGTTCTAATAATGAGAAAAGTATAAGTGAATTTTTGGAAATTATTGCTTTGTTTTCCCCCTTGCAGAAAGCACAGGAGTATGGCTATGACCAGTCGATGATGGTCAGTGTATATGTTAAGTTCAGTAATTACATTTCTAATAATGGGGAAGGTATAAGTGAATTTTTTGAAATTATTGCTTTGTTTTCCCCCTCTCAGAAAGCACAGGAATATGGCTATGACCAGTCGATGATGGCTCGCTTCTGCAAACTGCTGGAAGAGAATGTAGAACACAATATGATTGGCAGGCTGCCTGTTTTACAGCTTACTGTTCAGTACAGGATGCATCCAGACATATGTCTCTTCCCATCTAGTTACGTTTATAACAGAAACTTGAAAACAAATAGGTGGGTTCTGTTCCTGGCCTTTGAGTTTACTTTTTTTGTAAGTTATCTATTTAGGAAGAACAGCCATTTTACTATAAATTTTTTTCCCCCTTACCGCCTGTATCATTACAGAATTACTATGTTCTTAAGTCTTATCATAAAAAGCACAAATTATGAAAGTTCAGTAATTTTCTCTACTTATGAAAGCCATCATGCTGATTACAGCAAATGCAAATAAAAAAGGAAATCACCCATATTTATACAATCCAAAAATAACCACTGGTAGCATTTTGCTATATCTCTTCCAGTCCTGTTTCTATACATAGCCTATTTTTACTTTTTTTCTTTGTAAAATGTTTGGGGGAAAAAGTTGGACTCTATTATATAATAACATTTTATGGTATGCTTTTTTTTTAACTCTATGAGTAACTGATTTAACTGTCCAATCATAGCTGGGGTGTTTATTTGTTTTTGAAATAACGAGTCTTACTCTTGTTGTCCTGGTTGAAGTACAATGGTATCATCACAGTTCACTGGAGTACCCTGCACCTGGGCTCCCACTGGCCCCCTCCCTCAGCCTCCTGAGTAGCTGGGACTACACAGGTGCATGCCACCATTCCTAGCTGAGTTTTTTCTATTTTTTTGTAGAGATGGAATCTTCTTTTTTTTTGCAGTTTTTGGCCAGGGCTGGGTTTGAACCCAACACCTCCGGTATATGGGGCTGACACCCTACTCCTTTGAGCCCCAGGCGCCACCCCTAGAGATGGAGTCTTGCTGTTGCTCAGGCTCATCGCAAACTCCAGAGCTCAAATGATCCTCCCACCTCAGCCTCCCAGAGTGGTAGGATTACAGCCGTCAGCTATATTAATGACATATTTCTCTCTGGCAATAGAATAGAAATAAAATCTATTTTGTACCTTTCGCTCACATCTGTAAAAGAAGGTCCCTCCTACACACAGAAAAAAAATGGTATAATAAATTTTCGTCTAACTAAACTTGTATTCTAAACGGTACTGCTCTTTTACAGACAGACAGAAGCCATTCGGTGTTCAATAGAGTGGCCATTTCAACCTTACCTTGTGTTTGATGTTGGAGATGGATTAGAAAGACGGGATAATGAGTATGTTCTCCTCTTGCTTTGATCCCCACTGATGATCCCCTGAATTGTTACATTCTTTTCATTCAGATTTGTATTAAAACACTTTCCGTACACATGTATCTGACTAGTGCTGGGGTACAGTCATTTCACTCAGCTAGTTTAGCAGCAGCTTCTTTCTGTGTGTTGGGTATAAGGTTACCTAAGATGAGGAAAGTAAGCACTTGTTGGTAAGGTAAGGTGCATGTGGAGATCACGGCAGTGAGTGAGACAACAAATGTGGCCCCATTGCAAGATGATAGTGGTAATGGGGAGGCAGACTGTAACCAGATAATCCCCTGGGTCAGAAATTATACCAGATGGGGTAAGTGCTGTGACGTTTAAGTATGGATTCAGTTGAATTAAGATGTGAAGGGGAGTAAGAAAGTCGAGACAGAGGTTGGACAGTATCGGGTTATGAATCAGGGAGCGGGTTCAGGTGCTATATAAATGACGACAGGGAGGAGTCAGGGTATTGCCAGATAGCAGTGTCAGCGGAGCCAGGGGTTCTTGGGAGAGGAGAGGAGGAGGAGTCTGGAGGCAGCACCTATCAGCACCACTACAAACGACCCTTGTTCATAAAGTATGAGGAAATACAGACTCCACTTCTGTGTGGCTGTGTGATGAGAGAGCTACAGAGTGAGCAGGCGGTATCTTCAGGTGAGAGTTAGGTATCGTGGAAGGTGCACAGGTTGGGAGAGTGACATTTATTGAAGGTGTTAAATACACAGAGGATTAGTGTGGCCCTGGGATTGCCACGCTTTTGGGGTCCCAGCGTGAATATTGTAGTGAGGCCTGCTGGAGGAAAGCAGAGGATGGAGAGTCAAGCCCCAGCGTGTTACAAGGATGGGAAGTTGTGAGGGAAATGCTGACCACAGAGGCTTAACCTGAACGACAACTGAGGAGAATGAAGAGATAGCCAGCTGTGTTTTCGGTCTTGAAGTTAGGATACTGGGTAACTAAGGCTCTTAAAGCAAGACTCAGTAATGAAGAGGTAAGTGCAGCATGTCCCCTGGTGTCGGTACATTTTGGATCTGCTTTGGAGATGAAGGAACATGTGGTTTAGTGAGTATGCTGGACAGGTGGTGATCAGGGTTTAGTTTAGTGCGGGATAGGAGGTGATGAAGGACAGCAGTGAGGATGTGAGCCTGCTGCAGGGGCCCACGCTGCTCAGTCCTGGGGGCTGTATTATTCACACTAGGCTCTGTGGACATCACCTCTCGGTCCTGTGTGGTGTGCAGTCTGCATGGCAGTGATAAGGAGTTACGGAAGATCATGTGGCTAAGGCATTTTCTCAGATACTAAATCTAAGCAAGCATTTTCTAAGATAGTAAATCCTTAATTTGTCTTAGCTATTATTATTCAGATCTTCTTTCTTTTTTATTTATTCATTTTTTTGAGACAGTGTCTCACTTTGTCACCCTAGGTAGAATGCCATGGCGTCATAGCTCACAGCAACCTCCAGCTCTTGGGCTTAGGTGATTCTCTTGCCTCAGCCTCCCAAGTAGCTGGGACTACAGGCGCCCGCCACAACGCCCGGCTACTTTTTGTTGCAGTTTGGCCGGGGCCGGGTTTGAACCCACTATCCTCGGTATATGGGGCTGGTGCCCTGTTCACTGAGCTGCAGGCACGGCCTTCAGATCTTCTTTCTTATACATAGTGTTCCCTACTATTAACTATCCCTGTTTTAACAGATGAAGGAATTGGTGCCTAAACTTCAGTTGATTCATAAGTTTTCTTTCTCTACAACTTCATGTTGGGCATGTTATTTTTATATTTATTCCTATGTACAATATTAATGCTCATAACAGTGTTGTTGTTGTTTTTCCTCACTGTTGTCATGGCCACAGCCTAGCTCACAGCAACCTTAAACTCCTAGGCTCAAGCAGTCCTCCTGCCTCAGCCTCTCAAGTAGCTGGGACTACCACAACTCATAGCTGATTTTTCTTTTTTCTTATTTTTTGTTTTAGTGGAGATGGGGTCTCTCTTTGCTCAGGCAGGTCTCAAACTCCTGAGCTCAAGTGGTCCCCCACTTTGGCCTCCTAAAGTGCTGGGATTATATGTGTGAGCTACTGCGCTTGGCCATAACAGCCTCTTTGAGTCATTGCTGGCTGAATAAAAGATAAAACCTCTCTGCCTGCCTTTACTGTAATGGGAAACAGACTAAACAGAGCTAAAGTTAGCACTTGGACTGCTGTTAGTTTTGATGTGTTGTGTTTTCTTTTTTCATCTCATATAGCTCATACATAAATGTTCAAGAAATTAAACTGGTGATGGAAATAATTAAGCTTATTAAAGAGAAAAGAAAGGATGTTACTTTTCGAAACATTGGTATAATAACCCATTACAAGGCCCAGAAGACAATGATTCAGAAGGATTTGGACAAAGAGTTTGATAGAAAAGGGTGAGATATTTTTACAGATATTTCTAGTTTTCCTTTTTATTTAGAAGAGAGAGGATAAAAGGAAAAAAGAAGAGGAAACTTAACTCCAGGGAATGGTCTTACACTGTGTAAAGTGGTGATAGAACACACAAGGAGGGGATGTTGGCTTTGGTAGACTCATGCTGTGTAAATACACTTGTGGCTCTGTAGAAGACCTGCTGGCCCTTGGAACATCAACATTATACTTGACAGTGGAATCAACTGAAGACCTTTGCAGGACTTTTCCCTTTAGTTTCACGATTTGTTATTCTGAATTCTAATTCTAGCCAGATTAGAAGTCAAATTTCACTTTGGAAAAATTATTTGACCTTTTTATTGCCTTTATGTGTAAAGTGAAGATCAAGTTTTTGTCTCCTTATCTCAGTAATAAAATTAAAGATTAAATATTGGAAATCCATTACTTCAAATTTTCTTCTCTTAGAAACACAGACTATCAAAACTGACTCTAGAGAAAAATAGAAAATCAGAACTATATTACAAGTAAATATAAATAAAGAAACATCTCTCAAGAATAAAAAGCCTAGGAGCAGGCTTCACTGCTGAACTCTACCAAATATTAAAACAAAACAAGAATGAACAACCAGTTCTTCTCACACTCTTCCTATAGACAGAAGAACACTTTCAAACTGATTTTCTAGAGCAGCTTTTTAGGTTTGTTTGTTTTTTTTGAGACAGAGTCTCACTATGTCACTCTCGGTAGAGTGCCGGGGTGTCACAGCTCACAACAACATCAAATGCTTGGGCTCAAGTGATTCTCTTGCCTCAGCCTCCCTAGTAGCTGGGACTATAGGTTCCCACCACAGCACCCAGCTATGTTTTGGTTTTTTTAGAGATGAGGTTTCTCTCTGGCTCAGGCTGGTCTTGTCCCCTGAGCTCAGGCAATCCACCCACCTCGGCCTCCCATAGTGTTAGGATTACAGGCATGTGCCACCACACCCGGCCATGAGGTCAACATTAATGCCAAAGCTAGGGAAAGATATCACAAGAAAACCACACTATTTCAGGAAGGATGTTTGAAATTCTTGCTACTTTTTTTTTTTTTTTTGCAGTTTTTGGCCAAGGCTGGGTTTGAACCTGCCACCTCCGTCATATGAGGCTGGCACCCTATTCCTTTGAGCCACAGGCGCCGCCCAATTCTTGCTACTTTTATTCAACATGATATGGTAGTTCTAGCCAGAACAGTGAAGCAAAAAAGAACAGGCATCCTTACTGAAAAGAACGAAATAGGGCAGCGCCTGTGGCTCAGTGGGTAGGGCTCCAGCCACATATACTGAGGGTGGCGGGTTCGAACCTGGCCCTGGCCAAACTGCAGCAAAAAATAGCTGGGTGTTGTGGCGGGCTTTTGTATTCCCAGCTACTCGGGAGGCTGAGGCAAGAGAATCACCTAAGCCCAGGAGTTGGTTGGAGGTTGCTTTGAGCTGTGGCACCACTGCACTCTACCAAGGGCGACGCAGTGAAACTCTCTCTCATTAAAAAAAGAAAAGAAAAGAAATTAAAGGTGGTGCCTGTGGCTCAAAGGAGTAGGACGCTGGCCCCGTATGCCAGAGGTGGTGGGTTTAAACCCAGCCCTGGCCAAAAATTACAAAAAAAAAAATAAAAGTTTGGGTGGCGCCTGTGGCTCAAAGGAGTACGGTGCCAGACCCATATGTAAGAAAGAAAAGAAATTAAAAGCTTTTGTTTGTCAAAGGGTATCAAAACAGTGAAAAGACCACCCACAGAATAAGAAAAAAATACTTGGAAATCTTATATTTGAATCGCCTATTCAGAATATATAAAGAACTCTTAAAACTCAACACTAAAAAGTTAAATAACTTCTTTTCTTTGAAACAGAGTCTTACTATGTCACTCTCAGCAGAGGGCCATAGCATCACAGCTCACAGCAACCTCAAACTCTTGGGCTTAAATGATTCTCTTGCCTCAGCCTGCCAAGTAACTGGGACTACAGGCGCCCACCACAAAGCCCAACTATTTTTATTTTTAGTTGTCATTGTTTAGCTGTCCCAGGTCAGGTTTGAACCCACCACCTATATGTGGCTTGCACCGTAACCACTGTACTACAGGTGCCAAGCCTTAAAATAATTTTTTAAATAGGTAGAGGATCTGAATGAACATTTCTCATATAAATGTGCTAATAATCACACAAAAAGATGTTCATCATTTATTATTAGAGAACTGGAAATCAAAGCCACAAAAACACTCAACCTCAAAGGTGGCTGCACAGGCTCAGTATTCCTTATCTGAGATGCTTGAGATCAGAAACGTTTGGGGTTTTCTCAGATGTTCCACATTATATACTCAGCCAGCTGAATATCCTGTTTCCTTTGTGTGTCATGTTGGCACACAAAATGTTTCAGATTGTAGAACATTTTGGATTTCACTTTTCACATTTGGGATGCTCAACTTGTACTACGAAAAACAGATAACAAATATTGGGGAAAACATGGAGGCATTGAAACTCTATCTCCACCTTTTCAGAAGGCTGGTAAAAATGTAAAATGATGACTCACTGATGATTCCTCAAAAAGTTAAATATAGAACTACCATTTGACCCAGCAGTGCCACTCCTAGATAATGTATCTGAAAGCACGTTCACACAAAACGTAAATGCAAGTGGTTGAAGGAGCATTGGTCATAATAGCCATAAAAAAAAGTACAGATATATACTGTACTTTATCAGTGTGAACAGATAAAGTACAGTATATATCTATACAGTGAAATACCAAAAAAGGAATGAAATACTATTCATGGTATTTGGATGAATCTCGGAAATGTTATGCTAAGGAAAGAAGCCAGTCACAAAGAACTGTATTTTATGATTCCATTTATATGAAATTTCTAGCTTAGGAAAATCTATAGACACAAGAAGTAGATTAGTGGTTCCCAGAGGATGAGGGAAATTGAAGCTAACTGCAAAGATAGCCATTTAAAAAATTTCTTGCAAAAAACTCTTTAAAATCCTTGATAAATATTTATGTATATATTTAGCATTTACCTTTTTTCAGTAAACATGTTTCTGTTTTTTAAATAGACCAGCAGAGGTAGATACCGTGGATGCTTTCCAGGGTCGTCAGAAGGACTGTGTTATCGTTACGTGTGTTAGAGCAAATGCCATGCAAGGCTCCATTGGGTAAGGAACTGTGGTTATTTCTTTGTAAGCTGTGAAATGGATCCACTCTTAGGTCTGCTGTTCTTGGTGTCTTATGTATTTTGTGGTCTGAAACTTTTATTTAATAAGATGAAACAAATGGGTTAACTGTACTTTGCAGGGGCATATTACTCTCACACGGTATGTGTCATCAAGTGTAGTTTTCCCTCTTCTCTCTCTGTTTTCTAACACTGGCTGAGTGTGTTAACCTTAACTGCTGTACTGTCATGTTACAGAAAATGCTGGTGACACTTGGACAGGTGTCAGAAAATTCCCAAGTCTCTGGGCCCAAGACACTAATATCATTGTTCCTTCTCATGGGAAGCAGATGAAATTTACAAGTGTAGGTGGAGCCTGTGGCTCAGTGGGTAGGGCACCAGCCCCATATACTGAGGGTGGCAGGTTCGAACCTGGCCTCAGCCAAACTATAGCAAAAATAGCCAGGCATTGTGGCGGGTGCCTGTAGTCCCAGCTTCTTGGGAGGTTGAAGCAAGAATTGCCTAAGCCCAGGAGTTGGAGGTTGCTGTGAGCTGTGATGCCACGGCATTCTACTGAGGGTGATAAAGTGAGACTCTGTCTCAAAAAAAAAAAAAAAAAAAATGTACAAGTGTAAATTTGTTTGATTATTCTTAAAGTACTAATTTATCACTTCAGTGCTGCTTGTACCTCAGTGGCTAGGGCGCCAGCCACATACACCAGAGCTGGCGGGTTCAAACCCAGCCTGGGCCTGCCAAACAACAGTGACAATTACAAAAAAATAAAATAGCTGGGCATTGTGGCGGGCACCTGTAGTCCCAGCTACTTGGGAGGCAGAGGCAGGAGAATCACTTAAGCCCAAGAGTTTGAGGTTGCTGTGAGCTGTGATGCCACGGCACTCTACCCAGGGTGACATAGTAAGACTCTGTCTCAAAAATTAAAAAAAAAAAAGAATTTATCTCTAAATATATAGCCTCCCTAGGATGGCTACATATACAAGTAGAAGGCAGTTATCACAGGACTATTTTACAAGTATTCCATTCTTTCCTAACTAATTTGCCATTTCATCTTTATCATATACCAACCACTTGTATTTGAGCTCTTTTCTAATCCATTGAAATATTTATCTGATGTTTGTGTATTTCTGCACTAGTTCTATAGTGTTTTACCAATCTAAATGTTTTACTTTAAGAATAAGTAATTGAGCTAGTATCATATTTTTGGGAAATTTTTAAGGCTTAAAAGCCATACTTTTAAAATTTCCACTATCTTATCTAAGTCAAAATAGGAAAGAAATGGTGATCTGATTTATTTACTTTTTAGTGGGAATTGTATCTGTACTAGGCACTCTATATTGGGACAGTGTGAAAGCATTGTGACTTTCACACTCCTTCTAGCAGAAGGAGCACTAGGAAAGCTGTCTTGATATACTGCCTGTGTCTCACTTACATGGATATGTTAAGTTATTCTATAGCATAGTATAGTAACTTTTTTTATTACTTAGATTCCTGGCAAGTTTGCAGAGATTGAATGTCACCATTACACGAGCCAAGTACAGCCTTTTCATCCTTGGACATTTAAGGACCCTAATGGTAGGTACGAGAGAGCTCTTGTAGGGCCCAGACAACTCAAAAGTTTGCCCATTGCTACTATTAATTGGATCAAGTTTTTGTTTTAATTTTCTTTTTATTTTGCATCAAAGTGGAAATTATGTCTAGATTACACAGTAATGGTTGTTATGTCTTCCAGCAACAACTTCTAGGCGCTTTTGCATACCCATAAATCACTTTTTCAGCCCAAATATCTGTGCTAGGTTCTCAAGATGACCTTATTTTTAAAAAAAATTATGGGCAGCCCCTGTGGCGCAGTGAGTTGGGCGCTGGCCCCATATACCGAGGGTGGTGGGTTCAAACCTGGCCCTGGCCAAACTGCAGCAAGAAAATAGCTGGGCGCCATCGCGGGCATCTGTAGTCCCAGCTACTCGGGAGGCTGAGGCAAGAGGATCGCCTAAGCCCAAGAGCTGGAGGTTGCTGTGAGCTGTGATGGCCTCAGCACTGTACTGAGGGCAATAAAGTGAGACTCTATCTCTTAAAAAAAAAAGAAAAGAAAAGAAAGTGATGAAACTATTCCATCACTCTTAAATGTACCCAGTGGAATGAAAAGATAGCAATATTATTCCTTCCTCTCTGAGATTGTATTTCCGGTTCTACTTGTTTAGGGTAAAATTCAGTAATCTATTTTTATAATTAAAAGCCTTTTTTTCTGACTTGGCACCTATAACTCAGTGGCTGGGGCGCCAGCCGCATACACTGAAGCTGGCACGTTCAAATGCAGCCCAGGCCTGCCAAACAACAGTGACAACTACAACCAAAAAATAGCCAGGTGCTGTGTAGGGCACCTGTAGTCCCAGCTACTTGGGCAGCTGAGGCAAGAAAATCACTTGAAGCCCAAGAGTTAGAGGTTGCTATGACGCTGCGGCACTCTACTCAGGGCAACATAGTGAGATTCTGTCTCAGAAGAAAAATAATGAACAAGGCTTAGTGCCTGTGACTCAAGCTGCTAACGCGCCAGCCACGTACACCAGAGCTATCAAGTTCAAATCCAGCCCGGGCCTGCCAAACGACAATGATAACTAGAATCAAAAAAAAAAAAAAAAAAAAAATAGCCAGGCATTGTGGTGGGTGGCTGTGGTCCCAGCTACTTGGGAGGCTGAGGCAAGAGAATCACTTAAGCTTAGGAGTTTGAGGTTGCTGTGAGCTGTGATGTCACAGCACTCTACCCAGGGGGACAGCTTTGAGGCTCTGTCTCAGAAGAAAGAAAATTGAAAAAAAAAAGCCTTTCTTTCTTTTTTGAGACAGAATCTCACTCTGTTCCCCAGGCTAGAGTGCCATGGTGTCAGCCTAATTCACAGCAACCTCAAACTCTTGGACCCAAGCCATGCTCTTACCTCAGCCTCCCAAATAGTTGGGACTACAGGTGCCACGATGTCTGGCTAATTTTTCTGTTTATTTCTTTTTTTCTTCAAGCATGAAAGTTTATTAGAGGAAGCAAAAGATAGATTTACAGAGCATGAGCAAGATAACATTCACCATAGAGAGCAGAAGGGCTCCCTTTGTCCTGATGAAGGAAAAGACCTAATTTTTCTGTTTTTGGTAGAGACGAGGTCTTGCTTTGCTCAGGCTGGCCTTGAGCTCCTGCCCTCAAGCAGTCTTCTTGCCTTGGCTTCTCAGAGTGCTAGGTAGGAGTACTGGTGCGAGGCACCACCCCAGTAAAAGCCTTTCTATTAATCTAACTCGTATACTTCTCTACCATAAAAACTTAAATAAATTGAAAGTTTTAATTTTTTTTTTTTTTTTATTAAATCATAGCTGTGTACATTAATGCACTCATGGGGTACAATGTGCTGGTTTATATACAATTTGAAATGTTTTCATCAAACTGGTTAACATAGCCTTCATTTTCTTAGTTATTGTGTTAAGATGTTTATATTCTACACCTAGTAAATTACACATGTACTCTTGTAAGATGCGCTGTAGGTGTGGTCCCACCAATTTAAAAAGTTGTTTTTTAATAAGTATTTGGGAAAACTATGTGAAAGGTGCATGAAACTTCACAATACTTTCTTTGCAACTTCTCATGAATCTCTATTTACCTCAAGATAAAGCTTTATCTAAAAAAATCATTTTTCCTATAACCATATAGATCTGAGAAATGATTCTTTGGCTGGGTGCAATAGCTCATGCCTGTAATCCAGCACTTCAGGAGGATACTTGAGGCCAACAGTTCAAGACCAGCCTGGGCAACATCGTGAGACTCTGTCTCTACAAAAAATTAAAATATTAGCAGGTTATAGTGGCGGGTGCCTGTAGTCCCAGCTGTTTGGGAAGCTGCGGCAGGAGGATAGCTTAAACCGAAGGTCGCAGTGAACTATGATGATAGCATTGCACTTCAGCCCAAGTGACAGCAAAACCTTGTCTAACAAGAAAGAGATGATTTCTTGTCAGTTGAATAACCTATTACAATTATTTGTGCAAATGAGCAAAACAACACAAGTATGTTATAAATTTGGTAACATTTAACTTGTAAGTAAAATATTACTAGCAATGCGATTAATCAAGCGATATCTTGATTTAAAAGAGCCTTCATGGGCACTACTGTTTTTAAATCCCCTTTTAAAAATTTGACTTCTAGGAGTTTGTGTGTCCTGGCAGTGTCCCCTGTGGTGAGATTTGGGACAGCTGAGGGTATTGTGATTGTGAAGGAGAGAGCGTGGAGGAGGCAGGATGGCTCACAGAGCACACGGGAAGCTGGTATTTGGAAACTGATTCCTTGTAAAACCTTTTCACTTGCTCCTCATTGAACACTTCCTCCTCCTAAATTTTTCACTGGCCCCATGGTCACACCTGTCCAGCTTTGCAGACCACTGACCTCTAGCTGACAACGCAGACATTGTCTTCACTTCTAGAAAGGCCGTGTTACAGAAAGAGACTAGAATATAAAAATGCCCAATTTAGGGCGGCGCCTGTGGCTCAAAGGAGTAGGGCGCTGGCCCCATATACCGGAGGTGGCGGGTTCAAACCCGGCCTGGCCAAAAACTGCAAAAAAAAAAAAGACCAATTATCATCTGGACTCTCCAACTTAATTTTGTCCTTGGTCTCCCCCACCCCCTTTTTAATTCTTTAACCTACTTTCCTTTATGCAAATGGAATCAGTCATTAAAGCACTTGGTTTCCTCTGAGAAACCAAGATTAATAGTTGTTTCTCAACTGTTTTTGTGATCTTAGGATGAGATTAAATGTTAAGTTTAGGTTTAATAGCTTAGCAAAAATAGCAAGGCCATCTGCCTTGCATATGTGTTTCAGCCACAGGGTAAGATTCCCTAGAGGTCTCCTGAATGAGAAAGAGAACTGAGCCCGAGACCCTGGAACTGCCTATTACCTGGGCCTGTGTGGAGTATGCTGGTTACTGTGCCTCGCATGTCATTCTAGTCACATGACTTCCTCTAGCTTGCAAAAACCCTCTGAGGTCAGCATTGTTACCATAGTTTATAAAACCCAAGCAACCATTAATGCATTACTATTAAACTATGCCATCTGGGCATGGTGGCTCACACCTGTAATCCTAGTACTGTGGGAGGCTGAGGCAGGTGGATTGCCTGAGTGCAAGAATTCAAGACCAGCCTAAACAAGAGCCAAGACCTCATCTCTAACAAAAATAGCTCGACCTTGTGGTGGGTGTCTATAGTCCCTTCCACTTGGGCTACTGAGGCAAGAGGATCCCTTGAGCCCAAGAGACTGAATTTGCTGTGAGCTATGATGCCATAGCAATCTTCAGAGGGTGACAGCATGAGACTCTGCCTCAAAAATAAAATTAAGAAAGAAACAAAATAAACTATGCCATAGAACATTATTTTCACTTAGAATTTTGTGTTTAGAACTCCAGACAGGTTTTTATTGTCATTGTTCTACATACATAAGAGAAAATAAAAATATGGCTCGGCGTCTGTAGTTCAGCGGCTGTGGCGCCAGCCACATACACCAGAGCTGGTGGGTTCGAATCCAGCCCGGGCCTGCCAAACAACAATGACAACAACTAAAAAACAATAGTCAGGCGTGTGGGTGGGCGCCTGTAGTCCCAGCTACTTGGAAGGCTGAGGCAAGAGAATCACTTGCGCCCAAGAGTTGGAGGTTGCTGTGAGCTGTGACGCCATGGCACTCTGCTGAGGCTGACCTACTGAGACTCTGTCTCAAAAAAAAGAAAAAAAACAGAATGGAGATTCAGCATCCTGCAAGACAACAATAGCATATTAATGGGCAACATACACTCTGTCTCCAAAAAAAAAAGAGAGAAAATACAAATAAAATGAATGGGTTAAGATTTTATAAAAGTATAAAAAGTATTTTACTTTCAGAATCTAGCATTAATCATTTTCAAGTTCACAGTCATCATGGGCCTCATTCAGCAGGACAATCAAAAGGTTGGTGATCCAGCATTTCCTGAATGTGTTACGCCATTGTTTTCAGGATTTTCTTAGAACCCCTGATTTCCACAAATTTTAATGCTGTTACATTTTTGTCTTATTAGAGCATGTCTGTGGGAGGTTTTCAGGTAAGATCTTTAAATGGTTTATTGATTCAGAGTCAGGGGTTTTAGTGGCCTCACCATGAATTCCTCTGGAATAAGTACATGGAAACTGTTACCTAGCCAAGAGGCACTCCAGAGTCAGAAACGATAAAATGTGAAAGCAGTGTACATTTTAGAATCAAATAAAATACTAATCCTATTTTATTTATTCATTTATTTATTGTTGGGAATTCATTGAGGGTACAAGAAACCAGGTTACACTGATTGCATTTGTTAGGTAAAGTCCCTCTTACAATAATGTTTTGCCCCCAGAAGGTGTGGCACAAACCAAGACCCCACCCCCCTCGCTCCTTCCCTCTCTCTGCTCTTCCTTTCCCCACTCCTCCCTCCTTCTTTCTCTCTCTGCTCTCCCCTTCCCTCACCCCCACCGTGTCATTAATTGTCATTAATTGTCCTCATATCAGAATTGAGAACATGGGAACTAATCCTATTTTATAGATGAAACAGGTCTGAGAAGTTGAGTGATGTGACCAAGGTCACACAGCAAGTAAATACCATGCAGCCTCACTGCTCACCTTACCCACCTTTTTGAATAGGGTAACTGCCCTTCTTCTTCTTTTTCCTTCAATTCTTGTTATCTTCTTTTTTGGCTCATTTTTCTTTCTAAAGACCTAAGTTCTCATAGTTGTAAAGCAGTAAATTACTGCTTAAGAAACTCTAAAGATTAGAGGAGAGATGCATGCAGTTGAGTATTTTTTTTCCCCCTTGATGTGCTTTTTATGTCTAAACTCCTGTAGAAAAGAGACAAAAAGTGGGATGATACATTTAGGACCACAGTGGGACACAATGAAAGCCCTGGGCCTGTTCTAGAATAGTTATCTGCACTCAAAAGTTTGCTTTCTGAAACCAGGTCTGCCTTTGTCAGAATATTGGTCCTGCCAAGAGGCAGGCAGTGTTCTAGATCAGAATTGTCCAGAGAAACTTTCTGTGATGATGGAAGTGTTAGCACCTATACTGTTCAATACAGTAACCATTAGTCATGTGTGGCCATTGTGCACTTGAGATGTGGCTCACACAGCTGAGGAACTGAGTTTTTGGTTTTTTGTGTTTTTTTGAGATAAAGTCTCACTATGTTGCCCTCAGTAAAGTGCCGTGGCATTGCAGTTCATAGCAACCTCTAACTCTTGGGCTCAAGCGATTCTCTTGCCTCAGCCTCCCATGTAGCTGCTACTATAGGTGCCCACCACAATGCCCAGCTATTTTTAGAGATGGGGTCTCGCTGTGGCTCAGGCTGGTCTCAAACCTGTGAGCTCAGGCAGTCCACCCACCTCAGCCTCCCAGAGAGCTAGGATTACAGGCATGAACCACTGCTCCTGGCCTCTGAGGAAACGAATGTTTAATTTCATTTAATTTCAGTTAAAATTTAAATAGTTATGCAAAGCTGCTGGTGACTAGTACAGATTTGTATGACAGCTTAATATGATGTAACATGAGTAACAATCATAAAAATGGTTGTTAGAGGTACTCTTTTTTATTTATGTTGTTCAATTATTCTGTATTTGAACTTGTTTTTTCCTTTCAACCTTGTCTGATGAGTAATGGATTCTTGAGAATCTACTCAGATTCAAATATACATACTACTTGTTCAGAAATGAAAACTGGAAGCCATGCTTCCCAAGCATTGTTTTTTGGGTTATAACTCTTTCTTCCTCTCATTGTTTCAAGGAAAATCAGCATTGGAATTACCTGATTCAGGATGCTCAGAAGCGTGGTGCCATTATTAAGACTTGCGACAAAAACTATAAACATGATGCAATGAAGATTCTGAAACTCAAACCTATACTACAGAGAAGTCTAACTCACCCGCCCACCATAGCCCCAGAGGTGTCCAGACCCCAGAGTGGCTTGCCCAGCAACAAGCTAGACAGCGGATTTGCCAGAACATCTTATGCTGCTTCTCTCTACCACACACCTCCTGACTGTAGTGAATCTACTGTTACTTCAAAGGATCTTGAAAGGTCGCCTGTTCAGGAGCTCCGAGACCCACGACTGCTTAGGAGGATGAATGCTGAAGCCAAAGGAAAATTCATCAGGAGTCCACAACCCTCGAGCCCCCAGCATCCTGGAGCAACACCTCCTGCGGAAGAGCCAGGCTTTCCTGTCACTCACCAGGATCTGGAATGTGGTGTGCAGCAGTCCACTTCTAAAGCAGCCACTATGAGCAACCACAAACCTCATGTGCAGAGGGAATCTCCAGCTGCCAGTACTGATGCTGTGAATAATAGAAAATATAGTGACCTGGAAGAGGGGCTCAGTCACAGGAGAGAGACCAGGGTTCCCAGTGAAGGGGAGCAGGAGAAGCAGGGCTCTGTGACTGATCACACCAAGAGGAACTCTAGCTGGGGCAAGAGGAGACAGGAGAATGAGGACAGCAGTTCTAGGAAAAGAAAACATACGTAGTAAAGCCAAATGACACAGACCGTCAGCCCAAGCATCATTGTAAACTTCGGAGGGCCAGCTGATGGGACATCTAGATAAGATTATTTTTTCCTTTAAGGAGTTTGCGTGCTGTTGGAAAACATGGAAAATGCCTCGTAACGCCTGAACCCGTGGTGATCTTCAGGACTTATGTCAAATGCAAAAGCTTTCAGAGGGCACTTGTGTATCAGTAATAATGTCCTTGAAGCTGGAAACGCAAAATGTTGATTTCTTGTTCTTTTGTAGACAAGGAGGTCAGACTGGAATGTTTTGAATGTTACAAAAGTTCAAGTGTATATTTGTATAGTAAATAACAAAATCCTTTTAAAATTTAATCTAGTAGGCCACTTTTCTTTCCCCTGTTTAAAATGTTACATAATTTTCGATAGAAAAATAACATATTTTAAAAAGACAGGTGGAGGGCAAGTTTTTTCACAACCATTGCATGGCAAGACATTTTTTTTTTTTTTTTTTGCAGTTTTTGGCTGGGGCTGGATTTGAACCTGCCACCTCCAGCATATGGGGCCAGCGCCCTACTCCTTTGAGCCATAGGCACCGCCCAGCAAGACAGATTTCTTCTGTAGCCTAGCTGAGTTAGTGCTAGGCTAACTTACAGGGAAAAAAAAAAACTGGAGTCACCCAGGGAAGACTTTGAGAAGCACGGTCATGTTAGGAAAAGTTCTGCCGATGTACATTTTTAGTTGAGACACCTTGGCACAGGATATTACATTTCTGTGATGAGTTTATTTACCTATTTTATTACGTACATGGTTCCCTAGCTAAAATTCTTAACTCTTCTTGAAATAGAAGGATATGACATGAAAGAATAAATCTTGAACTCTCACTCAAATCTCCCCAGCATACGATGACCTTACTGTGACTGCTGAGTTACAGCTAAATGAGTGCTAGGCTGGCTTCAGAAGATTCAGATAAATCTTAACTAGTTTTCAGGAGAGCCTGGGAAGTTATGTGTTAAACCCTTAATTCCTAAGGGATCCTGATCACCAGCCAGCTTGGGAACCACTGGGGCAGGCCAAATAGAATATTTCAAGCAGGAAAGAAACTCCCTTTCCCAACGATGGAAGGCAAAGAGGGGTTTAGTGGGTGTATTTCCTGTGAACTTAGAAATCATTTAACTGATGAAAGTACACTTGTTGTGGAACATCAATTGGGTGTTTTCAGCCACTGTTAGAAGTGATTGTGCTTTTGTGAAAGACATTTAGCCAACTGCCCTATTTTGTCCAGTTTTCCAAATATCCACACAGAATGAACTTGGAGTAGCCTAAGCTTATACTGTTGACAGCTACAGTAACAAATGGTTTAGAGTGAATACTGTGTAGCCCATTCGCTAATTCAGGGCAGAAAATTCCCTGACATGTACACTATTCATTCTGTCTTCCACTTTTTAAGCAAAAAGTTTTGTGTTAGAAATTCCACTGAAGCAGATTAAAACGAGCTTTAACAAAACTCCTTTTAGTTGCTAGAAGTTTGACTATTCCATTCATTACTTGTGCCTCTCCCTCTGGTGTCAGGCATCTGACTAATGTCGACTGAACACTCCTGAAACTCAGGGAGCAGATGCCTTCTTAGAGTGCTCTGTCCCCACAGAGTCTTCCTATTTGTGGGTGGAGAAGGTTTGTCCTTGGCCATGCAGTTTAAGAAAGCGCAGGATGGGGTAAGGAGTGAGCCCCACTCTGTCTGGGTCAGGTAAGAAATCTCACTGCTACTTTAAGTTTACTTTCCTGTTACTTAGTGAAGTGCTCAGTTTAGCAGAGACTTGAAGTGGTGACTACTTAAGGAATTTAAAAATACTCTAAGCTTCTAAAGGAGGCGTGACAAAAATAGTGTGGTCAGAATTTTATCCTTTCTGCTCATATTAATATTAACATAATGAATTAAGAAACACTTTTTCCCCAAAATGCATAGTTTGCTGCCACACGCTGAATAGTACTTTTTCCAGCTAAATTCGTTGCCTCTTGGCTCATAGCTCACTAGGTTTGAACAAGGAGGAATTAGGAGAGCTGCACCATCGTAACAGATGGGCTTGTGTCCCCAACAGCCTCTCCCAGTATAATGCAGTCAATCTGATGTTACCTTTAAAACTTTGTTAACCTTTGGTAAAAGTATTTGCAAGAAGCATCTCATGTGTACATTGTGGCCTTTCTTGATGTGGCTGTAGTAGCCTTGTTGAATGGTAGTGAAAAGTATGGCTCTTTGCTTCGTTCTTGCCATGGCATTAAAAGAAAGCGCCCTGTCTTCTTTCAATATTAGTTATTTCAACATGAATATATACTACTTAAAAACTTGTGTACAATCTACCTTGAATTTATTGTACAGTTTGTGTAGTTATATGTTTTCATGGATTATCAGGAGCAAATTTGATAAGTACATGTGAATAACCTCCTGTAAATGAATTTTGTAACAAAAATGTACTAAACTATTTTACAAAATTAGTTGTGCAAATTAGCAATTTATTGCCATAGCTTTGACTATGTGATGAATTCGTACCTGGGATTTGGCAAACAATAGCCCTGTTTTTGTTAAAACAAATTTTAAGAGTAAATGGCAGAATTAAAAGCAGAAACAAAACTGACATGGGTTAGAAGTTACATGTTATTGGATTAAGGTGTAAGGACTAACAGGTCTGCCGTTGGATTTGCTTTATGCTGAAATTGATAGGGGTTTGTGTAGTTCCTATGTAAACTTGTATAGTCCTTTCCACCCAGGACGCTGAAGTGGGAAGATCCCTTGGGCCCAGGAGTTTGAGCTTACAGTGAGCTATGATCAGGCTACTGCACTCTGGCCTGAATGACAGAGTGAGACCCCCATTTCTCTATCCAGCCCAGCTCTCCTTGTTTCCAGCTCCTTTTAGAACCTTCTCCATAAGGTAATGAGGTACGTCATGGCCATCTGTGGTGTTTGGTTTACACTGAAGTTTGGGCCAATAGAAAGATGCTCACTGTCCATAGGAACAAATGGGCGGTAACTCGTGAAAAGAGCTCCAAGAAGCACTGGTAGTCTCAGACGTAGAACACAGTTTATAAAAGCAATAACTTAAGGAAATTTAGTCAGACTTCCCCATACTTGAGCCTGTTAAAAGGCACTTGACCTCAGCCTCAGTGTCTAATTCTGTACCCAGAGAGTGTGCACCCCACCCTCTTGGACTGCTATGCTCATTTGATACACAGACACAATAACCAGTGAGGGTGAAATGGCGTGTTTGGGAGTTAGGGGGAATAATAAATTTGCCAAATGACCTGATGAAAGATGAATGCTATGTCATGGTCATAGAATTTGTTCCTGCAGCTGCTGTAGCAATGATTTTTTTTTTTTTTTTTTTTTTTTTTTTTGAGACAGCCCCAAGCTGTCAGCCTGGATAGAGTGCGTGGCATCACAGCTCACAGCAACCTCCAATTCCTGGGCTCAAGCGAGTCTCCTGCCTCTGCCTCCCAAGTAGCTGGGACTACAGGCGCCCGCCACAACGCCCGGCCATTTTTTGGTTGCAACCGTCGTTGTTTGGTGGGCCCGGGCTGGATTCGAACCTGCCAGCTCAGGTGTATGTGGCTGGCGCTTTAGCCCATTGAGCCACAGGCATTGAGCCTGTAGCAATGATTTTTAAAGTCACCAGACATCTTCTCTCTTGACCAATCCATCCCCGCAAACAGCCCCCATCTCCTGGGTTTCACTATTCATTGTTTGAGGAATAAATAATTCAAGGAGGAAGCTAAAATTCAGCTTCAGCTTAAATAGAATTTATAGTGGTGTACAGCACTACAAAGGCAGTTTCTGTACACAAGGGATCGCTTCCTAACTCCTGAAAGACCTGAGTTATTATCACCCAGTCTTACTGTACAGAAGGCATTTGCCAAGTCAGGAGGCATAAATGATGTCCATAGATGGGATATTCAGAGCCGCAGGATCGACGCTCATTGGTGTCGCTGTTGCTTATGGCTCAAGCTGTGTTCCACTGGTAGATACAGCTGCAGTTAGAGCTTCAACCTTAGAAGTGAGCTCTGGAATCACGTAGGGAATGATTGAAAAACTGATGCCTGGGCTGTGCCCCATTATTCTGATGTGTTTTGGGGTGCAGCTTGAGCAGCCAGCAGTAGGACCTGACTCCTACAGAGCCAAAGGGAAAGAGGAGAAGTCCTTGGAACCCAAAGGGTCATGTGACAGACCCGCCGTCCACTAGTGAGGTTTGAGGAGGGGGCGTCGGGATGAAAACACGCACACAGGATAATGGACTCAGTCAGGGCGAGACTTCACTTTATTTTGACAACACTTTATTTTTCTTCCAGACTTTTATACTCTCACAGGGAAGAAGGTCATTTACTTCTTGGGAACTACTCTGCTGCTTATCTCTAGTTCTGGCCATCTGGACTTTTAGCTCCCTGCTCTGGCTCTTGCTAGTAAAAAGCGGGGGGAGTCCCCCGCGGCTTCCCACAGTCATGTGTACCTTCTTCACGTCATCTCTGTTGCTGTGGCTGAGGCTTTCAGCACAGTGGGGCCGAGACAAGCAAAACTGGAAACAGCTCAGTTGACTCCTAACACCATCAGAAGGGCAGAGGTAGAATGCTCTTGGGAAGATCTGGCATGAAGCAGTGTGACCAAGGAGGCCTCAAGCAACCTTGCTGGGTGAGGTGGTTCCCACCTGTTATCCTACCCTTCTGGAGGATTGCTTGAGCTCAGGAGTTTTGAGACCAGCCTGAGCAACAGTGAGACCCCATTTCTCCTAAAAATAGAAAAATTAGCCAGGTGTTGTGGCAGGCACCTTTAGTCCCAGCTCACTTGGGAGGCTGAGGCAGGAGGATCCCTAGGAGTTTGAGGAGGTTGTGAGCTAGAATGACACCATGGCCCTGTAACCTGGGCCACAGAATAAGATTTGTTTCAAAAAAATACGGCAGTCCGTCTGATGGGTGTGCTCTGGCCCCTGCAAAGGGGGGGCTCTGAGTTTATTATCCTAAGGAAGATGAGGGCCTGTGGTCTGCTAGGCATCTGTGCTCCCTGTGTGTTAGCTCTGTGAGTTCTCCTGCTAGCCCGTGATGCACACATCATTATTCCCATTGCACAGATTTTAAAACAGGGTCAAATCAGTGAAATGGCTTTCCCAGGGTGATAACAGCTGAGAAGCACCAAGTCTGCAGTTCCAACTCAGTTCTTGTGACCCAAAAGCCCTTGGCCTTATAACCACTATAGTAGGTACTTGAGCAAGGACGAATGCCATGCTGGTCAAACTGCCACAGAAACAGGCCAGAGGGGAAGGGGTTTGTTTTGCCTGGAAAGGAGCTGGAGATTGCCTGAGCCCTGCTGTCTTATGATGTGATTCACAGCCTCCGTGGGTTTCACTTTCTTTGCCTGCAAACTCATATGAGTTTGCTTCTGATATGTTTTGCAAATAAATTCTAAAATGCCAGGCCCCAATCTCTGAGCTCTGGAGAGGAAGTAGCAAGAAAAGCAGTGAGTTTGTAATTTGTCAGCTGTGGGTAGGCTGAATTCCTTGTGTGTTTCCCTTTAGGGTGGGCCATGGGAAGTGCTATTCTTGAGATTGGAAAGCCAGAAATGAAGCAGCATCCCTACTGTTCTTAGGCTCAGAAGGTTGCCACAAGGCGCCAATTGCTATTGCCTTTTTGCCACTTACCTGTTGGCCTGTTGGTGTGGGATAGCGGCCAGGCCTGCAGCTGGGTCTCCTTCCCCTTCAGCTGCTTCAGTTCCTACCCAGTAGGTATTTGTCTGTCCCTGCTCTCCCCACATTATACCCGCCTTCCTTTCCCAACTGCCTGCCTGCAGATTCTCCCACTTAAAAGGAAAAAAATTATGAAATTAACCTATATATTTAACATCTCTGTGTATTTTCCCTATTCCTGATTTCTCCAAGTTGCCTTTCAGAATCATTTTCCTTCTGAAAGAACTACTTATTAGAGGAGGTCTTTTGGCAATGAATTCTCTTAGTTTCCCTTCACCTAAGCATGTTCTTTGTGTCCCTGTCCCTGAAGATGTTGCTGAATATAGTATTCTGGGTTGGTAGTGCTTTTCTTCCAGCACCCACTGTCTTCATAGTTCTGATGAGAAATCCAGTTACTCAAATCATTATTCCCCAATGCTGTGGTCTGAGTGTTAGTTTCCCCCCTAAATTTGCATGTTGAAACTTAGTCTCCAATGTGATAGTACTAAGAAGTGAAACCAGCATATGCCGTGTCAGGATTCAGTTAAAGAATCAGAACCACTGTAAAGTAAATGTAAATAATTGATTACAGGGACTTGGCCTGTACGCGTAGTAGGAGCTAGTTTAAAAGTCTTTGTTACAGCTACTTGGGAGGCTGAGGCAAGAGAATCTCTTGAGCCCAAGAATTTGAGGTTGCTGTGAGCTGTGATGCCACAGCACTCTACCCAGGGCGACATAGTGAGACTCTGTCTCAAAAAAAAAAAGTCTTTGTTAGACTATCTTCATGTCTGTTATTTCTACAGATTATTTTGTTCACCAATCTCTTCTTACCTTGAGACTTTCTAGAAGCTTTTGATATTATCTTATCATTCTGCTCTCTATTTTTCAAATTGGGCAATTTATATTGATGTATCTTCAACTTGACTGAATCTTTCCTTTGTCATTTTCATTCTGCTATTGAACCAATGAAATTTTTTTTTATAATTTTATTAAATCATAATTGTGTACATTAGTGCAGTCATGGGGCACAATGTGCTGACTTCATATACAATCTGAAATATTTTGGTCGAACTGTTAAACATAGCCTTCATGGCATTTTCTTAATCACTATATGAAGACATTGATATTCTACATTTAATAAGTTTCACCAGTACCCTGCTAAGATGCACCGTAGGTGTGATCCCACC
>CAUYRH010063397.1:0-15121 GCA_963574655.1 Perodicticus potto | reverse complement strand
TGTATTTCTCAGATCTTTGAGGGCTACAACTTCTTGTCTCAATGAGTCAATGTCTTTGGTCATTTTCTCTTTGAACTCGTTCAGTTCTTGGGACATCTTTTGGGTCATCTTTTCCTCTATTGGGCTGATCCTAGTTGCTATCCAGATATCCAGATGTCTGGTTGACATCTCAGCCATTTGCTTATGCAAGGGATCTTGTGCCTCATCTACCTTGTCATTCCTTGGGGGAGTTGACCTACTCTGGTTATTTATATTGCCAGAGTTTTTCTGTTGATTCCGTCTCATGATTACTTTTCACTGTTGCCTATGACCGTCCTCAGAGTTGGGGAGGTGTCTCCCAGATCAGACCCTGGCAGAATCACTCTGTTTTTACTGGATCTTTGTAGGGAGTGATCCTGTGTTTCTAATGATTTCTCAAACCCTGCAGGGTGGAGAGCTTAAATCCTCCTTAGCCTACTTAGGAGACACTTTAAAATTGCTAACTTGGGCTAGGCAGAAGCTTTCCCAGGAAAACGCTGTGGCTGGGATCCTCTGCAGTGTTTTTCATAGTGCAAAACATTATGTTGTAAAACAGAAATATAAACTTTAATTTGTTAACTTAAAAAATAAATAAAAATTTAAAAAAGATTAAATCTCTTCTCCCATCCATTTAATTATTATTTTAACTATGAATTCTTGGAAATTCATCGTGACTACAGAAAACAATGCTTAGGCTCTTATATAGATGGAAGACTGAAACATTGAAAAATCAGTGAAAACCAGGACAACAGCAATGCTAACAATAATAGCAACAAAAGTTTACATTTGTTTACTAATGGCACTTCTTTACCATATGATAAGCCAGAATTCTTTTCTTTCTCCATCATGGCTTCTGATCTTCCAACTTTCAAGGCTGATCATGCATTTAAACTCCACAAAGCTCTGCTGGAGACAAAGGTTGGATATCTAAAGGAAAGGTTAAAAATCAACTTCTAAAATCCTTAAAGAAATGAATGTACATCACTAGTACATTTCCAGAGTTGACCCTAAGTGATGTGCATATTGGGCCGGGGTTGATAAGGCTGGCATTTGTTGATTTTGATTATCTGGGAAACTTTTCCATTAACGAGTTCACAGCATAAGCATGTTCTGGCTTTGGTCTTTATTTATCAGGACCATCTGTCTATGCATTTACTTTACATTAGCTTGGTTGTTGCTTTTGACCAAGAGCTGAGTTGAGTACTGAACAGATTTTATTTCTTTGTGCTACCATGCTCTTTTCTGACTTTGCTGCATTAAACTGTAAAAGAAAACTACCCATAATTTCAAGGTTTTATCGTGTTCAGAAAAAGCATGTGAAGATTTTTGACTCAGTTCTTAGAAGCTTGCAGATTCTGATTGGAGCATCCAGCTTTTAAATTAGCACCCAGCTAGTATTTCCTTGTGCCTGATATGGTAGGAACTGACACAGGAAGATCATGAACTAAGATATTAAAATGCCCGTCAAGAACTTAGCAAACACACTTGAGACGAATGTGCTTTCCCTTGATATCTAGAATGATTAACAGTAGTTCACTGTGTTAAGTCTGGAAATTCTTGTTCTTTTCTGCCTCATCATCATTCTTTTCAAAACTTAGAATGGACAATAACTTTACAGTCAGACTTCCATATGTAAATTTAAGAAGATATCTTTGATACCTTGACTTTTTGTTCCAAGTTAGCCAAACCAGCACATGTAAAGTCCATGTGAAAGCTTTCATGTAAAAACTGAAAAGGGGCATTACTAATCCTAATCTTACCTTTATTTATTTAGTTAGTTTGTCTCAGCAATCTTTCTCACTACTTGTCATCTTTAATAATTCAGGTACATGTTGCTTTCCTGAATCCCTCCTTATAAAAATAGCTACTTAGATTCTGCATGCCCAAACTAATGCTTTGGAATTAGATGAAATTCATTGTGAGTAATCTAGGGAACAAGTTCCCCCAATCAATATAGTTGCTTTCTCCACTGCGATTTTTCCCAGAAAGTTCGTCAATAACATGCTTTTTTAAGTGACTACTTCCCAAGTACATAGACACAATCTGTTTTGCAGGTAATTGGACATGCTGAGACATTTCTCTCTCTTAACTTAGAAAACATATTGGATTCTCCAATAAATAGGTTATTAATTAGTAACTACCAAAATGATCACTTTTGATAAATTGATTTTCAAAGACATATGAAGTAGGTTATCAAGGCAAGTGATTTAGATGTAGTACTTGGAAACTTTGAAGATCAAATAGATACACAGTTTTAACATGGAAGACAGGGAAATAAGGCTTGTACACATGAATTCTGCCCACATGAGCATCATGAGAAAATTGTTTCTTCTGTTAAAATAGGTAAAGATTTAGGGATTTATTTATTTAATGTATGTGTTGTGTGTGATGGATTTTCTTCATATTCTTTTTAATATGATACCAAATAGACAGAAAAATAGAGGTTGAGGGCAGAACCTGCTGGGGTATGAAGATAAGACTTGAAGGATGGACCTACCATGGACAGGCTGTGTCCTATGAACAAGACCTTCAGTTCTCTAAGCCTTTGTCTTGTTATAATTTGCTCATGAGTTGCTGTGATGATTAAATTAGATAAACCATGCAAATTCTTATTAATGTGATAAATGTCATGCCTGCTTGCTTTGTTCTATACCACATCTTACATATTTGAGATTCTACTTTTGAAATGCTTTTCTGGCCCCCAAGGAGCAGGTGGTCTAGTGGTCAGGAGTACAACCCTCAAGCCAGGTATGGAGTTAAAGGGTAGGTGTGGACAGAAATAAGCATGATGGCCAGGCACTGGGGAACAAATCTTTGGCTTTGCAGGCAGTGACTCTCTAATTCACAATGCAGAAATCTATAGGTTAATTCAAGAGATTGGTGTAAAGATCAGACTAAAAATAGAGAGAAAACTCTAAAGTGGGGTGTAACTTTTCAGGGGCCCTTTGAAAGTTTCCCCCCACTTTCACTGCTCTCAATTTGGGAACTCAGCTCATCTGACTTGTTCACAAGTTCCTCCTAGTGAGAAAAGTCCTCAGTGCTGATGTGAATCACGTGGGCTGCCGCTACCTTTGTGTGATATTCGTTTTCTGGTGCTTCTTTCTGGGGGCTGCTGAGCAGGATGTAGCTTCATCACGTGGAGCTGCCTCTTTTAAAAAGTGCGATGTACATCACCTACAGGCAGGTGCCTCAGCTGGTTCAGGGGAAAGACAAAGCGTTTCATTTCTCAGACTGAGGGCTCAGCTCTGAAGACGGCCTATGACTTCTCTTTTAAGGCTCTGAGATAACTTCACGGGTACCAGATGGTTCTGGTAAGTCTGGGGTGATTGGGTTTCCGGTCAAGAGCAGCAGTTTGGCGAGAGTACTTGGCCCAACCCAGAAAACTCCCATAACAAGAGAAAGAGCAGAATAATGGGCTGGCAGAGTACTTAGGTGTTGTATAATGAGGCTTACTCTTCATTTCTGTATTCATGAGAAATGGCCAAAGATTTCCAGGGGAAGAGTTCTTTTCCATACTTAGATGACCCATGGGAATTTGTTTAGTTTTGTTTTTGTGTAAAATGGCAGGAATATGACAAAACTAGGGGCCTTTGGTGAGGAAGCAGGGTGACTGTTCAACTTGAGGTCAGAGAACAGGGGTATTGTTTTCAAGAGTTCATGTCAGTTAAACTAGACACATATTTCATAATCAGTCATTTGAGTCATTCTCAAAAAAATATAGCTTCAATTATATAAAATTCCCTGAAGCATTAAAATATTTTTCATGCTTGAAATACTGCAGATGGTACTCACAAGTGAAAAATACATTGTATTTATTTGCAAAATATCATAGAACACATTAGTAATTTCTTGTGGATGGCACATGTGTCCCACTGAAGTGAAAATGACAAAGTAATCACTTTTTGAATAGAGAGTCAAATGCAATTTGGTTGTTTTATTTATTTATTTTTAATCATGCATAGGGACAGTGAAAAAGAGCTTCATTTTAGCCACCGTGAAAGAACATTTAGAACTACATTTATATATGTTATTCTTTCTACTGAAGAGCTTAAAGAACATGTTTCTTTGACAATTTGTATTTTGAAATTAGAATTATTTAGAAGGATAACCTAATTGCTTGAATGTCTGGCTGCCTTTTTTTCCTGGTATAGTCAGGAAATTTTATATTTTATAGCATAATATTCTCTCTGCTGGTTGACACATCACAGCACTGTCATTGCATCAGTTTTGTCCCAGATAAAAGCTTTATCATAATCCATTGCTCTAATTCTCCTGTGGAAATAAAACGTGGCTTCCCTCAGAAATGATTTTTGGCAGTTTTAGTCAATAAGAAGGAAATCTCCCTTCCTCCAGCTCTCAACGCTCCATTTCTTCTGTCCTGGCAGTGTCAGCACTAACACTTTTCAGTTTCATTTTTCTTCTTTCTCTGGTTTATGTGGTGTTTGTCAGAATAATGATCTTGCTTAAAAATAAGTTCATAAGCTTTGTCTTCAAACTACAAAATCAGGGTTTTTTGCCATAGTCCAGGGATCGGCACCCTCCTCTGGCGATGCATGTGTCCACGTTTTGTGACCACAACCATATATGGTGAAATGAGTTTTCTCTCGTGAGTCAAATTACCTGAAAAAAACATTTTTCTATAAAATCTTGATTTAAATATTTAGGCAAAATTTAGAGTAGTTTTAAAGGCTTAATTTCTGTAAAGATGAAGTCTTAAGAGAACTAGCTGTGTACTTTCTATAGCTTCATCATACTAAATTTACTTACTTGTCCAGATCCTGATTCCTTACCACTAACATTGGGTAAATTTTGCAGAAACAGTAGAGCATTGAAGGAGAGGATTAATTTTGTTTTTGATAGTTTTACTTTATTGCCCTCAGTAGACTACTGTGGCATCACAGCTCACAGCAATGTCAAACTCGTGGGCTCAAGTCATTCTCCTGACTCACCCTCTCGGGTAGCTGGGACTGCAGGCACCTGCCACAAAGACCAGCTATTTTTTAGAGATGGAAGTCTTACTCTTGCTCAGGCTGGTCTCGAACTCCTGAGCTTAAACAATCTGCCCAGCTTGGCCTCCCAGAGTGCTAGGATTATAGGTGTGAGCCACCACGCCTGGCCTTAATTTTGATTATAAATGTTTCTGGATACCTAGTTTGTGATATATCCCTTTCCACAGTGTTTGGTGCATAAAGTATAAAGTGGATCAATCTGAGGATGATTTGGATGAGACAGGACATTATTCAAAGAAGCAAAATATCTTGCTGTGGGTGTGGTGCGTGGTGCCTTATTGTCTATTTAACACTAAGAATATTTGCAAATAGCAAATATGAAAAATTGTAGTTGTTTGCCATGCCTACCTACATAATTTCATAATTTGTATAACACTGAGATTTAGTCCTTCTGTGAACACAAGTAGATGAGTTTCCTGCCTGTTTTAGTCCTGCTCAGGTACTGGTACTAAAAAGCACCAAACTGTGGCTTTGGCCTTCCCTTCCCTTTGTCCCTTGCCTGCTTCAGGTATGATGACCCTCCCCCGGACGTGAAGGTGGGAACAGCTATGTATTTGACAACCTAGGTACTTAGTTAATAGCAGCCATTCCAGGTTTGCACAGGCAGCCCATGAGGACTGGCGCTATGACGTGCCTTCTCTGTGCTGAGCACTTCAGATTTTCACTCACATGATTGATTTCATGGCTTCTTGCTGAGAATTTTCTCTTAAGTGTGGGTAAATCTCTTCTTTTAACCTCAAGTTCATTGTTTAGGCCTGTTTCAGTTCAACATGTCATAGAATAGGACATGATTTTGAATATCGCTGAAGGACCTTGTTATTTGGACCCTCCAGCCATGTTAGAGGTCCTTGGGTCCTGAAAAGAGCTCTAATTAAATTACTTCACTTCCCCCTCCAACATATATACTCACTCATAAGGTCCATAATTTGCTTTGAGGGGTCCCCTCTCTGGGTCAGAAGGCCTGTCATATGCCCGGTTGGTCACTGCCTTTGCAACTGTGCTTTTGGGTCATCTCAGAAGTCTCTTATGAACAAGATCAATCAAGTGATGGCAGAGAAGACCTTCTTACTTTGTGATATGTTTCTTTCTTTTCTCTTTGAAAGCATTGTGATCTTACTGAACATAATTGTTAGGGATCACTATTTATAGCTATAGATGGGAAATACACTAATATTTTAAAAATTTATGAAATATATTTAAAGTTGATAATGTAACTAAATTAAAATAGAATATCCAAGCTACTATAGTATAATATCCACTTTATAGATTTTTCTATGCTTGCAACCTAGTTGCTTTTATTTTTTTAATTTATAAACTTTCACAAAACTTGAAATTTTTTTTTTTTTTTTTTTAGCATTTCAGATGCAAACCTCACTAACAGGTCTTCAGTTCTTAAACAACAACAAAGAAAAACACGATTTTTTTTCCACCAGGGCCTTGTACCTTGAACACATCCTAGTTACTGAGATTTATGTGTATGTATATAATACTTAAAACTGAAAGGTAGATATTACATCAGACTCTTGTCAGTTCTAGTAATGTGTGTTGATTACAAGGGACTCATTTTGTTTTATTTCACCCATTGCTTCCAATTACCATATCAATTCCTTTCATTTTTTGTTTGTCCTATATTGACTAAGAACTTATTTTCTAGGCACTCAGCTAGATATTAGGACTATAAAGATAAAAATACTTGTTCCTTTGATCAACATCTCTGCATTTCCTCCACCCCTCTACCCCAGCAACCACATCATTTTCCACTAGTTTAACTTTTTTAGATTTCATATATACATGAAATTATACAGTATTTTGTCTGTGTCTGGCTTATGTGACTTAACATATATATCTTACAGGTTCATCTTTATTGTTACAAATAGCAAAAAGTTATAAAATGAAGTTCTGGTGATCTAATGCACAGCATGAGTGGTGATGTATATATTAAATTTGATTGTGATAATCATTATACAGCATATATACATACTGAATTCTTGAATATATTCAGTCTTAATTAATATTCTCTAAAAATCAGCTCAGTAAAACTAAAAAAAACCCAAAATTAAAAAAAATGAAATTCTTGGCAGTTAACAAAATCCATGATTTCTCCCTTAAAGAGCAGAGATTCCAATGAACAAAATTGAAAAGCTTTAAAGATCAAAAGAACATGATTAAAATGAAGCTTATTGCATTAGAACTGGAACACCGGTACCTGAAGACGTCTACACATGTTTGTTTCTGATTATAATAATGAAATATGTAGTATAGTAATCTTCTTCCCCAATTTAATATTAAGCCCACAAACTGAGCTATAAACACACAAAAATACATGTACTGTTTGTGTGTTTATAGCTCAGTTTGTGGGCTTAATATTAAATTAAGATCAATCAAAACTTATCAATTGTTGTTGCTTGTAGTGTCAAATCTATAGGAGCTGTAGCCTGTCAAAATATGTGTGAAGAGAGGCATTTTTTACTGAAGATTATTTGCAAAACATTGGACACATGTGAGCTTTATAATCCTTCCAGAACCATATGAGATAGTATTTAATTGTGTTATATAAGTAAACTGAGGCTTAGAAAATTTAACTTAGCCAAGGTCATTCACCTTATTGCAATAGAGAGAAGGCCTAATTTGAGCAAACAGATATAAAGTACACTTACTATTTATGGTACAAACAAAAATGTGATACTGACACCTTTGTTAGCTGACAAAACTTCAAGGTATAACAACTATTTATAAACTCTGGAGTCAAGTCCCTAAGAAATATTAAGATTTCCTCCTTGTTCACAGACAGTTTGACCTGAATTCTCTACAGTGCAGATTAGCCAGTTTTATATTCTAAATAGCCAGAGAATAAATATGTTAGGCACCATAAAGTTTCGGTTGCAACAATTTAACTCTGGCATCGTAATACAAGAATATTTATACACAATATGCAAACCTGGCGTTGTTCCAATAAAACTCTATCTGCTAAAACAGGTTTTAGAGGTTGCGTTTGGCCCAAAGGCCATAGTATACTAACTCCTTCTTGGCAATTTAGATTAGTGTCTCTAAACAACTTGGATCACATATACAATCACTTAAACAGCTTCATGTGCAACTTTGATACATGGTTTTACTTATTTATAGTACATCATACCTATGGCTGTACTGATATATTAGGTCCAGCATTTAGAATGCACAAAAATATTCACTAAAGACCATATGAAACATGTAAGCAGAGATTCCACGTTCCCCCACGTCATGTGTCCCTCCAGCCCCCTACCTGTTCTGTGAAGCCATCCACTAAAGAACACTGCCCAGGATAAAGCCAATGAGGCAATTATCTGAGGAAAAAAAATCGTTCTTTGCTTTTAGTTAGCATATATCTGAAAAGGATATTTCCTGCACAATTAGGATCAGGTTTTAATAAATGGACTAGTTTTAGAATTAATACTGACATCTGATCTTTGTTATTGTCATTATTCTTGAATTTTCCTTTATTTCTCCCTCGCCTCCTTCCTTTCCTCCTTCTCTTTCTTTTTCTTCCTTAAATGAAAATACATTGGAATTAGCAGCTTAGGTTAACAGCTGTCGATTCATGTATTATCAAGGATTTAAGTCCCCTTTTCGCTCGGGAAGGATAAAATAAAAGGAAAAATTCCTGCATTCTTACTACAGAGCTCCATACTAGGTTTTTGCTTCCTTGTTTCCATCCCAAAAAGAAAAACAAAATGCTCTTTTTGGTAGACTTTTACTTTTTGTGGTTTGCATTATTGTCCTTTAAAATTACTTAAAGCAGACAACCATAGATGTGTTGGTTCAAAAGAAATACAGATTACAAAAGCCTTCTCAATCATAATTATTTTAAGCATAAATTCTCTCAATATTATTTTTTTAATTTTCACTCATGATTTGAAATATAGATGAATGTATAAATATGTATATATGCATCTAAAATATTATCTCCCTTTAACTGTTTTAGAGGAAAATTAAGCACAATTTTTTCTAGTATCAAGAATTTATAACCTTTAATAAACATTAAATATTCATGCTGAATTTATCATCCAAGCAATAATGTAAAATGAAATGCTTTAATATGAGCACTTACAAGTACTTTCCAAAATATTTAAGACACTAAAAAATGTTGAAAGAAAAATCCAACAGATCTCTCAAGATTTTAAAAAAGATAGTCTAAATATTCACATTAGTATTTAACATAAGGTAGAAGCATGTCCTTTTGACAAGTAGGCAGTGAGTATGGATGTGTACAGAGCTGAGAAATGAGGGGTATACCAGATGGAGGGGAACTTAAGCTGAGATTCAGGGAATCTGAATTTTACTGTCAGTTTCTCCCCCCAAAATATAAGTACCTATTATCTTCAGTCTCAGCTGCTTCATCTGTAAGGTGGGTAGAGAACATGAAACAAATGTTTTCTAATGGTCATTCCAACACTGAATGCAAATCTTAACATAAAGCTTCAAATAGTAGTAGCTTATAAAAATAATAATTTCGACTAAAATGTATTGAGCCCCGACTTTGTGCCGTGAACCAGGACACCGGTTCTGTGTGGATTCTCAGTCACTGCTTAGCCCATCTGAAAGAATTAAGTCATCATTTTGCTCATTTTAACGTTAGGAACCGAAGCTCCAGAGACAGAGAGAGAAGAAAAAAACAATGACTCGCACAAGTTCTATAGCCAGCATGAGAAATAGCTAATAATTAAACCCAGGATTCAGTGATTCATAAGCCTATTGTGCTTTAACACTTCTGTTTATGTATGTGTGTGTGCACACATGTATGTGCAAAAACACTTTCTCTGGTACTGAGATACCTTTCCTGAGTCCTAACAGCTTGAGCTCTCCTCGCAAAATCTTTCATCCAGCACCCTGGTCCTTCATTCTCCATCACCTGCTTACCATCCATCTCTACCCGGTAACAGTGCAGGTCCCAGAGCTGCTGAATTTAAATTCATCTCTCTTTATTCTTCATCAAACCAAATCGGAAGACATATAAATATTTATCTTCTATTATATTTCCCCTTTTTTCCAATGTACAATATTTTTCCTTATACTTGAGAATTTTATAAATCTGTCTTTTGGCTCCCTATTGCAATGAAGTTAGCCAAGTCATGGGCAGAAATAAATCAGCATGCTCTGATCAGGTATATCTTATTTACTCATCTACTTTCTTATTTTATATCCCCTGAGAAGGTTAAATTTCCAGTTTGAAGCATAAAGTTTCAACAGCTGAGAAAAAAACAAAATCTATTTTTTACATTTGACATCTGTTGGGTTGTTTTCTAAATTTAAATTTTAGAAAAAAGTAGAAAATTAAGAAAATGCAAATTTAAAAAATAATGAAGATCGACCACAAAATCCTGTCATTTAAAGTTTAATAGAATGGTGTTTGAATTTATAGCTACTCGCAATTTTCAAGAAATACATGAATACACAGGTATGTGTACACACACACACACACACAGATTTTCTCCTTGTGTTGCACATGTATGTGTTTAAGGATTTGTATCTACATATATGTAAATACATATTAGACTTCTTGATTACAGAAGAAGGAAGGATATTGAGAAAAATTGGAGATCTAGGCTTCTGGAAAAAGGCACCGTGACAGGGAAGAGAGAAACACAGCCAAAGTCACACCTGTCTGGTGAGGATTCTGCTATTGTCACCACAGCCACTCTCCTCATGTCACGGATACTGAAGGGTCTTTGTCCTTGTCTTATGTGCCTTGATTAATTTCCCCATGAAACTGAGACTTGGCTTTAGCCCATCAAAATTCACAAACTTGAATCAAAGACTGATTGCTTAAACCTAAGACATACGCCTAAAGCCTCAGCTGCAAGACCCCTGCAGCTTTTATGTGGGACATTGGAACTACTTCCTACCAAGGTTCATGCGATGGAAAAATACTTCCAAAAGGAAAACATAATCTGAAAACTGGGTGTTGACTAATACTCTGTAGGTTCTAGAACACTGGCCATCAGATAGCTACATATATTTTTCTTACCATTGTTCCTAAGTTAAATAGTATAATTATCTTTCATTTAACCACCCTCTCTAAAAATAGTCCAAATTTCCATCTCTCACCTAGCATCACCTGTCGTATGTCTGGGTAATGTCCATTTCTTTCATTATCTGCTGTGATCAGGCCGTGGGCCACATTGAGATGCTTACCATCACCCACATATTTAATATGCAAAAATAGGATAAACATGGAAGAAAGTAAACATAAAGAAGTAAACAAGCAAATATTTACTTTATACACAGAATATAGTTAGGATAATGTTATAGGTAGAACTACCATAGAGCTCATTCCCAAACTGGTTATGAGGATATAATTAGTATTCATGTATCCTGCACCCCTCATACCACTAGCTGTTTATATTTTTGTTTTCTTCAATTAATACCACACATGGCTGAGGCTTTTTAATCAATAACTGGTTTGTACCACATATTTAATCCTGAAAGAGGCATATGAATCATTTTTTACAGCCTTCCATTAATTTTTCTACATCTGGTTGCAACAGTTTTCTATTATTTAACTGTTACTTACATGGTGCTTGCTATCTATCAGTCAGTGTTCTAAGTGTTTTACATATATTAAGTTATTTAATCCTCATAACAACTGGTAGACATATGTAAAGATTCCCCCCTTCCATTAAATTTGGAAAAGAGAGTTCAAGCAACTTGCCCAAAGTCGCACGTACAGCAAGTGGGGGAACCAGTGTATTAAACCAGGCTGTCTATGCTGTGTGAAAGAATACTTCATAGAAGTGCCTGGATTTTATAAGTAAACTCTCTATACCTTTGAAGAGGACCTGTGTTCTTCTCCCTTGATAGGTTCAAACTCCCCACAAACTACAGTGTTGATTTTTTTTTTTATTGGCAAATTCATCATTCATCAGTGACAATAGTCAGGTGAGCTTCGGGAGATGAAGTTCTAAATTGCTGATGGTCTGCATGACCTGTGCTGTTGGTGCCATAGACAGATGCTTAATGAGCTCATGGAGCAGGCCGAGTAGCAGAGATGAGAGAATGAAGGTCACTGACCTCCACTGAGCAGGTCAGCCTGTCTACCTGGTTATTAAGGTTTCCCCATTTTGGAAACATTTAAATGAGCCTTCCCATGATAGTTCACATGTAGCACATATGTCCTCACATTCTGGGGTTACTCCAAAGGTCCCTTCACGTCTTTCTTCTAAGCTGCCTTGTTATTAATTCTTCACTCTTGTTATTCTCCCTTCCTTAAATAGCTGCCAACACTATTAGAGAGTATCTGTGATTTAGTGTGGGCTTTTGTTTTATGCCATCACCCCTTCCAAAGAGATGTGGTCAGTAATATATACTTTTAAAAATTACTTGTTCTACAAGGATTAGCCTCTCTTATCATCTTTCAAACACAACTGGGATCAAAGTATAATTCTATAGGAGTAATTTCTAGCTAGTACTAGACTATCATTCAGCACTTACTGTAAAACTGGTTCCAGCACTTTTCTTGCTTACTGAAAGATGATTGACTATTTTCCTGAGATAAAAGTTAAAGGAGGGATTATAACATGGCAGGAAGGAGGCACCCAGAGTGTGTTCTGTCTGCTTCTTCAAACCCTTCAGTTGATTCCATTTCTGTGTGAGGATGAAGTCGTATGCTGGTCAGTCTGAACTTTGAAGTATATTTAGTAATAACTACTTTGGTGAGGCCTGGGGGTCATTTCTGTCATAGGAGTAGGTTCAGACTCGATAAAACTTCAGTGCATTCCCAGAGCTCTTTGTCAAAAGGGGAACATGTTACTTGCTAAAAATGAAGCATAAGTTTGTTTTGAAAGCCCTCGTGGGACTTACTCCTTTCTGCATACTCTATTCCACTTGCCAAAGACATTGTGTACATTTCTATATCTTCTCTGTAGCAGAGCTTCTTGCACTACCACCTTCACTAATTAGAAAATCTTTTGCTGTGAGCCTTATTTGAAAGTAGCATCCTTTCAGGCAACTGATTAATGGCTCAGAGCATGTTATTGTATAAAATGAACTGTTTATTGAATCCAAACTGTAAAAAAGCTCAAATGTTGTACCTGTATCCCATGGCAGGGGCATAGTTCCCTCACTTTGGATTGCATGACTCTACTGGGGCCAATGAATCCCCAGAAACAGCGCTGAAATTTCAGGCCCTGGCATTTCATACTAACACATGTATTATGCTGAGCTATCCAGGTTTCCCTGTACTCCGGGTGACTTTGTCCTGGCAATATGATAACATCAAATATTAGAGCAGCTATACCCTTTAGGATGGTTATACATCTGAGGTCACTACGACTATGTTGTAACATATAATTTGGGGGTCTAGTGTAATAATAACGGAAGGTGATAAAAGTATATTCTCTTGCTACCATATAAAACAAACTGATTCTGGTCTTCTCTGGGATGGAAGATTTAAAAAGTATTTATTAGATTAATATCTATTTACTATGAGCAAGGAGATGCAGTGTTAGCTGGAGAAAATAACCCCCATCTGGAACTCTAATTATAACTGTAATTACTACTGTCCTCCCTCAAGTGCTACCATTTCTCCATTACCCACGCAGGAGAATTAAGTGAAAATGCAAAAGGAATCACCCTCCTGTATTTTTAAAATCTTAGATGGCTGTGCTAAATTTTCACTTTCCTTAGAGATATGATATTACTTTATATTAATCATCTGAATAAGAAGAAATGGCTCCAAAGGCATCTAGTTGCTCCTTCCTGCCAGAATAGCTCTTATTTCAAAAACTAACAGGCCAGTGAAAGAATTTTGCTGATTTTTATCTTTTCCAAACGTATACTTCGGAACTGATAGGATAAACAGGATGCACTTGAGCTTTCACAGGGCTGACTGAGGCAAATTTGGTGTAATGTTTTGTTTATCACCTGACACCTATAAAACTTCACAGATGGGTGAACTGATGGTGTTTTAGATCCTGGGTCCTCAATGGTCTGATAATCAGAGCCACTGTCTAATACTCTGAGGTGGTTCTGGGCTTGCGTCTTTCCTCAAAGCACAGAGATTAAGATAAATGTCCACAGGTCTTTTAAGAGAAGAATAGAAGAATGATTCATATTACATCCATGATACTATCACATGGATTTGCCTTTTCTTCTTTAAAGAGGGTCTGTTTTTATCAGGAATTACATGAGAAAACACACATGTGTATTATCCTGGTTCCAGTAAAACATGTCTCTGATATCTGTCCCTGGAATTATTTTTTACTAAAGTACAAAGTGGTATGAGTTAAACTTTCTAAATGATAAGGACATTTTCTTTCCCTCACATATGAAAACGAATCTATAGAAAGGAGGCTTCACAGTTGGTTAATTCAATTTCTCCAAAAACTCATTGAAAATTCTTGGCATATGTTTCCTTTGCTATCTTCAGCAGGTAAGCATGGTCCATGGGCCAGTCTCCCCAGCGTCATAGGATGGCTGCTACAGTCTAAAGCAGGGGTCCTCAAACTACGGTCCGCCGGCCACATCTGTCCTGCCGAGGACATTTATCCGGCCCGCCGGGTGTTTTTGCCTCGGCTGCCTGTCCTGTTCAGCAGCCGACTCATCCTGGGCCCACAAAATCTGTTAGCAGAAAAACCATTGGTTACATTCCCAAACAAAACATGTGTATATTCACTGGAAAAGTTGCGAAAGGAGTTCCAATTTAGATTTAAAGAGCTTCATCTACATGAACAGGACATACAGCTTTTCCATAACCCATTTTCTATTGACATCGAAAATATGGAGGTCAGTTCCTGAAGTCACCGCCCTGGCCACTCCTCTGCCAGCTGGTTCAGCCCCACCTCAGCCAGTGTCTCTGGCAGGTGGGAGCAGGGAGCTGACGGGTGTGGCAGGGGCGGCTGAGTGCTCCTATGGCTCTGGCTTCAGCTCTGCACTGGCGGCAGCTTTCCAGCTTCTCCCTGGGGCTAGCCTGCAGCTCTCGGATGCTCTAAGAACGTTTCCACTGTTGCTCGGAGGACACACGCAGTGGGATTCAGAATTCCTGGAGAATTGCCTTTGTGAGAAGCTGGAAGTATTTCTTTAAATTCCTTCTCTTAGTTTTTCAAACAAACATCAAGAAA